>RJWJ010038899.1:0-14733 GCA_004363605.1 Indri indri | reverse complement strand
AATAAATTTAAAAAATTATTAGTTTTGAAATAATCAAGGGCTAACTAACTGAAACAATCTAATACTAGTCTCACAGACATTGCACACACTTCCTCTGGGCTCTCCTTTCTGGAGACTGATATTTCCTCAATCCTTTGCCCCTGACCTCCCACCCAGCCTCGCATGGGCGCCGGATGGCAGATTCTGGCAACCACAAACCTTCCTGTCCTTAAATCCCCCGTAGGGAATGATAACCATCAAAGTCACCACCTTGGAAAAAAAGACCAGCCACATAGATACTCAGTAATTCGCCCCCCTGCTAGGGAACTTCTCCTGCAACTAGTCTAAAATCCTCCCACGCCATTTAAAATCACTTTTGCTTTTTCGGTCTGAGTGTTTTAAGAGGTAGTTTGTTCTAGAAATGGTAACACCTCCGGCTGCTGGGCAGTAGGCGAGGTCTCTTTCCTACAGCCATCCATCCGGAACATGGTCAACAGAGGAATCTGGCTGCGTCTAGAAGAAGCTGCTGTTGTGCTTGTTTTCACATGAGTTTTATTTGCAAATTCCTGAGGGCACACAGAAGGGTGGGAACGTCTTGTGGCTACCCTTTCCCCGAAGGCCCACTGCAGAGCAGCCAGACCCCAGCCACTGCCCGGGGTCACATTCCAGACAGGCATTTATCAGACGGCAGCACCGTGATTAAAAGGAAACTTACTCCATCATTAAGACTCCAGATCTAATATCAGCGGGACAATTTTTCATGGAAATTATTTCTAAAAACCAAACTCTACTGGAAGGTGGGTTTCACTTTTATGTTTTAGGCTTCTTTTCTCCTCGTCTTTTCCATTTTCCCTGAAGACGGAGGGAAAGAGAAATGTCATAAATTCCACTGAAAGGATTTCTGCTGGACCCTGGATGGGTAGAAGTAAAGATTTGGAGATAAAAGGTCGTCGGAACCTGGTCATGGGATTAATCAGAGCCCTGAGCCAATTTCTTTCTTTATTTCCCTTTCTGCTTTGTAAATCTCCAAGAACGACCTAGTCAGCTCTCAGCCTCAGAAAGGATTGCGTTTTGCTGTCATTTGGCCCTGCCTGAAGCAGCAGAATGCTTCTCCCAGAAAAGCAGCGTATGCCTTGCATCCCAGGACAGCATCCGAGGGACGGCTTACTGCTCCCCATTCTCTCCCCTACGTGTCTTCTGAAAGCATCTGCAAAATGCACCGTGCTCAGCCCCGCTGCGTTCCTCCCAGTCCCGAAATACACTGAAGCTAGAGAAATGAGGGATTATTCAAGTAGAAAAATCACGAGGTGGGCAGGTTTATCTCCACGCACAGGCAGCCTGAAGCGAGGGAAGGTTTCCTCCCTCCGGGGAGGGGGAATGGGTTGAGGAATCCGTGAGTCCAGGCTCCACCTTTGGGGTGCCCAAGCCTCCCCTCAGTGCTGTGCTGCCCGAGCTGGGGAAGGACTCAAGGGACAAACTGTGCCACATGCAGAGGCCCAGCGCGAGGCCTGGGCTCTCTCCCCTCACTCTGGGCTCCATGGCTGGGGGCCGGCAGCGACCATACCTGACGACCCTTTGGTGACATGCAGTGCGGGCTGGCACTGGGGTGAGGCATGTGCTTCCAGAGAAGAATATCAGGGGGCCCCCAAAACTCAATAATCACGATAAATAATATCTTACTGCACTGCTTTTAACAATCAAAATTAATGCAAGAATCCATGATGGAACAAAACTAAACACTGTCTTCTCATATGACCCGGCAATAGTGCTCCTTGGTGTCTACCCAAAGGAGTGAAAAGTGATATCCACACAAAAACCTGCGCAGGGACAGTTATAGCAACTTTATTCATAATTGCCAGGACTTGGAAGCAACCATGATGTCCTTCAGCAGGCGAATAAATAAATAAACAGTGGCACATCCAGACAACAGAGTGTGATTCAGATGCTAAAATGAAATGAGCTATCAAGCCATGGAAATACAGGGAGGAAGCTTCGACGCGCATTACTAAGTGAAAGAAGCTAATCTGAAAAGTCTACGTACCATGGGATTCCGACTATATGACATTCTGGAAACAGCAAAACTATGGAGACACTCAAAAGATCACAGGCTGTCAGGGCCTGGCGGGAGGGAGGGATGGACAGGCGACCTTCAGGGTGGTGAAACCCCTCCGTGTGACACTTTTGTCCAAACCCATAGAATGTACAACCCCAAGAGCGAACCGTAACGTAAACTACAGACTCTGGGTGACAACGACGTGTCCAGTAGGTTCGTGGATTATCATAAATGTGCCACTCTGGTGGGAGATGTGGATAATAGAAGAGCCTGTGCTTGTGTAGGGGCTGGAGCTATTTGGGAACTCTCTAAACTTTCCACTCAATCTTGCTGCAAACATAAAATTGCTCTTAAAAAAATAAAGTCTTTAATTAAAAAAAAAAAATCCATCATGAACAGACCATCAAACTTTTAAATAAAGACAAGATCAAGGGGGCTTCAAGGGAGATCTTAAAACTCCGTGGATTAAGAGAAAATGACAATGTACAGATGCCAAAAGACACCCAGGGCTTCCAATTGGCACCAACAGTGGGTTTCCAGGAGGTCACAGCTCAAAGTGTCCAGTGTGCAGCTGCTGAGGCCCTGTGGAGTCACGGCTGTGCTTCTGGGCCACCCAGGTGCTGGGGGACACCGCTGCTCATGGCCCCAGCTCTCCGGGGAGCGCCGCTGGCCCCAGGGGACTGCGTGTCTGCGCATTAAATAAGGCCAGACACGTGGGGAGTTTCCCAGAGAGGAGGCTGAGGAAGGCCCTTGGGAGGGAGATTGCCATTGAGATTCTCCATGACTCACATTTCCCTCTATATTTCCCACCCAGGCCCAAATGGATTACGCCATGAGGGCCAGGTGCGGCGGGGAGGACATTCCCAAATCCCAAATCGGCCACAAAGAGGCGGTCAAGGGCAGCACCAACCCCCCTGGCCCAGATTCATCTTCTGGGAACTCGGCTCCCCTTGCTTTGGCAAGAAGCGTCTCCTTTCTCTCCTCTCCTCTTGCTGGATTCCTTTATTTCTATCCGGGAGTTATGAAACATCGCAGGCCAAAAAGCCCCCCTAATGGTGACAGCAGAATCAACAGCTCTGATGCATTTTTTTTCTGCCAGCCGTGACAGCGACCACCAGCACTTTACAGCAAGGGGTGCAGGGTGCTCTACAGAAGTGTGGCCGGCCCTGCACGGAAACACCCGCCACGCTCGGAATTCCTCGGGCAAGGCTGCCCCTAGCTCCAGCCCCAAGGCTCTGCTCCGTCCCTGAACCTGGCCGGTATCTGTCAAACCCTCTTGGCTGCCAGGGAAAATTCCTGCCTTCCAGACAAAGGCTCCATTATCCAACAGACCCAAGGTTGCCTAGCTGTGGGGGAAGATGAATAGCTATTTATTCTTATCTTCATCTTACTTTGCAAAGCAGAAGCTATCTTTACAGAGACCTGAACTTCACTCATTTCCTGCAAAGCACAAAGGAGAAATTCCACTCCTTGCCCGGCTCCTGCCTTGAGCGTGGTCGTGGTCGGTGTCCAGAAAGCACCAGTTTCTTTAATCCGGATGGAAAGTCCCAGCCTGGGGGCGGTGTGGCGGCCTCAGGCATCTTGACATGGTCCTGGCCCAGTGTGTTCCTTGGGTGCGTCTCACCCCAGCGTGTCCCTGTGCCTTTGTTCACACCATGGGACTGATGGGAACCGCAGGCCTGGACTTCTGCCTGTTGCCATTTAACTAACTGCGTGAGCTCAAACAAATACACACGCACCAGCGGATTTTCTGTGGCCGCCTTCTCTCATTTGTAGAATAAGGACCCTGGATTCTAACCCAAGTATGCAAAATTTAATGTTAAACATTATTATTGATAATGCAAATAATAATGGTTTTTTTTTTTTTTGGACAGCTGGGACAATGTCTGAACCCAATCTGCTGGGGTCGTCATCTGGGATCAAGGAGACAAAACCAGGGCACCCTCTGACATCTGTTTTCTCCTTTCTTCTTCCGGCAAGGCGTTGGCTCAGTTTTCCACGGCAGAACCCAGCTACCTCCTGCTCAGGCCGGACTCTAAAGGCTTTTGCACGTGGGCTTGTTTTCTGTCCCCTCTCCCCCTGACGCCATCTGCCTGCACACACACGCTGAGCCGGAACCTGAACGTGGCAGTGAAGCTATGAAACACCAGCCCAGCTGGCAAACAGGTCTAAATCCTTATGATGCATACGCTTTGTTAAAGGGCCAAAAATAGAAATACAAAAAGCAAAGCAAGGCAGAAAGTGACTGTCCAATACAAAAAAGCAAATGATAGGTGGTAAAGGTAGAAAGAATCCTTCTGTGTTTTGCAAAAGCTGCGCACTGCACACACCGCGCCCCTCACAAGGTGGCGGCAACAGCCTTGCGTGCATGGCTGTGTTCATTAGCAGCCACGGAGGTGTTGGCCACCTCGTCCCTCCTTGACCTGGAGCCGTCCCTACCCTTCACTGGACTGCCAGACAGGCGGAGCAGAGCGGGTGCAAACCCGTGTCACAGGGCACACACCCCAATCGTCCCGGCTTCTGGGACCGGGGAGGAGGTTTGCCAGATGAGACACGGTTCATTCTGGTTCCACGTCCTACCTGCCTCTTGGCTCAAATTGCTAATCCCAGTCAGTTCTGAATGTGCCCAACCCCAAAGACAGCTCAGACTGCACTGACTCTTCAGCAGCAAATCCTCGATGTTTGCTATTAAACCAATGAAGTTTCCCAGTCCTAGTGTTTTCACAAATCAAGACCAAATTAACATTGGATGCAGGGTGGATGTTCAAAAGTATAAAAATACACAATGCAATAATAAAGGGGCATCAGAGACTGTCTTCCAAAGCTTACCTAGAGATCTTTCTTTCGTCTGGTTGGTCGACCTCACCACGGGAAGGCTCGCTCGAGTCCGGCTGCCTCTGGAAAAAGGGCTTGGAGTGTCCCCCTCAGACATGGCTTCCAGAGAATCACCAGACGTCTCTGATAAATGCTCGACCGGGTCGGGAGGTTGAGGACTATGAGACAGTTTGGGGCTTCTTGTCTGCAAAAAGCATTTTGAAGACAGTGAGAAAATAGATTATTTTTAATGATACCAAAAATATTTTCAGTGCTATCTCTGCCAGTCTGGAAAAATAATATTGCAAAAGGGTAAAAAGTCTATCAGAAGATCTGGACAAAGGACAGCAACTAAAGACCCAATGTGTCAAAGCATCTGTGGTGAAAGTTACTGAAAAAATATCATATTGTCGCTGCATAACCCGTTAAGATTTTTATTGCTGGACTTCTATGGTACAGATGCCATTTCAAATAAGGAGTTGAGAACAAGTCGCACTATAAGAAAGAATGATGGCAAATCAATTCCTTTGACCAGACAAATTCTAACAGTTGCTATCACAACAGATGGGTCTGTGCCCTTTCCATGCGCCCAACAGGGATGATGCTCTCACAGCAGAGTAAACTGAACACAACCAGTCCTTCAACGTCTTATGACGAGACTGTTTCCAAAATCAGTAAACCAAGATTGTGAGGGAGATATTTATATCACAGTTGAATTTTTTTTTATTTTGTGGCAGAAATCCCATAAGTAAGATTATGTCTAGCTTTAGTTATTACTTACCTTGACAATCAGGAGAAAGTATCTATAATAACTTAAACCCACACAGACAACACATAATTGAATCTCTCTCTCAGTTATCTAGCCTATTACTTCAGGGGCTGAATGTGTAAAATGCTCACAATCTATTGCCAATAATATTCCTTGAACATGACTATAAGTTGAACACTGTGGGAGACTCAGAAAAACAGACACCATGTTGGCTGATGTCAAAGAGTTGCTAAACTAACTGGTGAAATGCATGAAACACAACAAATAATACAGGACAGTGTGTAATTAAGTGCAAATTATGCACCGTGTGGTACATCCATTGACCTTTCAACAAACACCTATTGGGCACCTCCTGTGTTCCAGTCACTGTGCTAGGTACTGGGTACAGAAGGATGCCCAGAACAGATACACCTTCTGCCCTGATGGTGCTTACAATCTAGAAAGAGGACAGACATTAAAGACAAATTAAAGGTGCAATAAGAGTGTGCAACCCAGACCGGAGGTGGTAGGGGCATGTATGGGTGGAGAGTCGGAAAAGTACATCAACTTTGATCTCAAGGAAGACGAAAATTGGGGGGAAAGGACAAGCTAGAGGGAAGGTGTGAAGAAAGAGAAAGGCATTCCAGGCACAGGGACGCAATGTGCCAAGTCCCTGAGGCAGAGAGAAGAGGCATGCGTGGGAGCCCTGGTGGGGCGGAGACCAGATCACACGTGACCTTGGAGTCATCGTAATTCTCAGTTTGACTCTGGGGTCACTGAAGTATTTAGACAGGGAAAGGGGACGGAGGGAGCAGGATCAGATACATAATTCAGAAGATCACTCAGGCTACTGTGTGGAGATAGGAGATTATTATACACATGGTAGAGCAGAAAAAGGGAGCTGGTAAAACTTTGGGGATTAGATTGAGTGAATGGGTCATCTCGACTTTTTCTGTCCCCATGCTCCAGCCCTGACTTGCATAACATGATCCCAGGCACCTTCTGGGAGGCAGACTGGCCTGAATGATCAGGCAGGTGAGTTTTACTAAGACAGCAAAGGGCTAGCTGAAGGGCTAGTGGTGAGATGCAGGCGGTCTCTGTATCCCAGGAGCTGGGTTTGTGCGTTTGTTGGCATTCCTTAATTTCCTTTCAATCTTCCTAAGGCTGCCAAATGCACTTTGAAGTTAAGTGCCAAGGCACTTAGCGCTTAAGGCAGGGCTAGCTTCCTAGGGGAACAACCAGTGCGCTCACACAGGGCGCTGTGCTGGAAAGGTCTGTGCTTGGTTTCATGGTCTGCAGCAGCTTCTCGAACAAGGTACCCTGAAAAGTCTATAGCCCATCCTGCCTCAAGGGTTTGGCTATACATCTCTTTCAGGGATGCCCCAGGGGTGCATGATACTCCAGGAGAACTCTCTGAGTGTGGGATGGTCAGCTTCTTCCCCTTTCTTGCTAAAAGTACAAGGAGACCAGACCCCTGCTGGCGGCAGCACCATGGCACTATCTAGACACCCGCACCTTGCTGCACCTCTCAGGCTCTTCCCATAGAGGGAAACGGGGTAAGGTCCGTACTTCCTCCCCTGTGCCCCTCTGGGAATGTGGCTCTGGGGAGATGCCTGGATGTTCCACAGGAAACTCAGCTCAGCTTACATGCCAATATCGCAGCCAGAAAGGACACCCATGAACAGTCAAATTGTCTCTTTGGGTTAATTTTTCTGTGCAAGTCCCCAAAGTGGTTTATTCCCAGCTTATTTTTCATGAAGTCTGTTTCTGTTATGGGAATCTGGTTTTTGCACATGTTACAAGTACTATTTGACTAGGAAAATCATGCCGAAATCACTGCCCAGTTCGCCGAGATTTAGACAACTTCAGGGGGTCCCCAACGAAGCTTCCTAGTTACCATGCTCGGTAGTATCAAGCTGTGACGTCCTCATCTCTGACTTAAAAAAAAAAAAAAAAAGACGATGATATATTCAGTTTAGCAAGATAGCCAGGGAATAATATTACTTTAAGCAACATGGCTACATTTACACCCTCTGCTGTTTGGTCATCTTTGCAGCCGAGGGCAGACACGATACGTCTGACGAGTTGTCATTTTCCATTGCAGAAGGCAATAATCCTTGAAGAAAATCAAAATCAAATCTCTATTTCTCGTTTAGGGTCATTGCGGTGGTATGTAGAAAAACAGAGATGTAGGGCTAAACCTTTTTTTCCCCCTAACTTCCTATACATAACTATTGAGCTCCAAATGTAAACTACTCTCGTTTTTTACGTTATTCGCTCTCTCACTGAACACCATCACTGCATATTAGCAATCTCCTCACACGCGGCGTCCTGCCCTCTGATGCCAGCTCACCGCTGAGACATCATTTAGTTCAGAGAAATGACAATGGAAATTGCTGACACTTGTGCCAGCTACTCTGTGATTTAATATATTGGGAAAAAAAAAGTCAGAAAGCATTTGGGACAGGACCTCTGCACTCAGGAAAAGTACTGGGCACGGGGGTGGAAGTGCTGTGTATGGTTCTTGAGCTCACCAAGCAATTCAGATATATTCGGGGCCAAGGACAATATACACACAACAGCTGGACAAAAAGAGCCAAGCGGTGTGCACTTGGGGGCTGCCCTGGGCAGAGTGACTGAGCCCACGGCCACCCACTCCCAGCCTGGTCTCCCCTGATTGGACAAAGCAATAGCCCCTCATCTTAGCTGGACCAATCAAATTCCCTCCCTTGGACATGACAACCCGGGACACGGGATCTATCGGTCAGTGACTATGAAGAACTGGAAATGTGAGGTCATTTGAAGATGTGGCTGAAGTGGGCAGGGAAAGTCAAACAGAAGAGGATACAGCAGATCTGCATAAGGAAACAGATGAGAGACCCCCACGACCTTCCACGGGAGACCCCAAAGGACAGAGAGAGCAGCCATCTGGGGGGCTCCTGGGCTCCCACTTCCTGTTTCTAGCAGCTGTGAGGCCCTTCCAGTGAATTCCTCTGATTAGTTCCATTTTTGTTCACACATTGGCTTGAGATGACTCTGCGCCTTGCAGGCAAACCATCGCTGACAGACACCCATCCTGCCGGCTGCTCCAGCCCAGGCTGCTACGGTGCCCACACATTTATGATATCAGTGATGACCGGGGAGAAAGCTCCACCCTCTGGAGCTGTAGTTCCTACTATTTTGTATTTCATGAATTAACATTTCTTAAAAAAACCCAACATGGGAGGTTATGGGATAGGGATGTTGATTTCATTCGGCAAGGTGAGAGGCATTAAAAAAAACCTTTCTGCGGTATCATTATTATCACAAGAAAGGAAAGATATTTTAATACTACAAAAAGGAGGCAGTATACTCGCACAATTTCAGATTTGATTTAATGAAAAAGTATTTATGTTGGCGTTATGGTTGTCATTTTGCCTCCAGTGAAACCTTTTCTCGGTCACGCATGGTCTACAGCTTGGGGTTTGAAGCCTCCATCCTGAGATGCCCCTAACTGGGGGTGGAGCAGGAGATGGGAGGAACAATCTCTGAGCCACCTGAGCAGGACTCACGGGTCCATAAGACTGGATTTCCCTCCTCGCTCCATGGAGACCCATGACGCCAATCTCCCTCTGTTTCCATCACAACCTTCTAGAGAGTTCCCCAAATCACTAGATGACCCCAAACTTGCCAGCCCAAATAGGAAGTCCTTTGGGGTCATGCAGGGAGGGGGTGGGCTGTATAACCTGAACCTCGCTTTGTTCTTTCTATTCTTCTCTTCTTCGAAGAGGACTTCTTATCACCAAGGGATGCCGGTGAAACACACTCCACGCGATTCCCGTCTTCTTCATGCGCAACCTACACAGACCAGCTCTCCAGGAAAACTCCCTTCCTAACCAGGGCTGTGGGAAGAGATGAAGAACTAACGTATCAAGCGCCTGCCGCGCTGTGCCAGGTGACTGTCACGTGGTAATCTCATTTCATCCTCCCTACGCCTTCATAACACTGGCTACTATTGAGAAAACGGAGAGGCTACATACGTAGCTTGCCCCTGAAATTGTAGCAAATGAAGGAACTGAGATCAAGTGTGTAGGTTTACAGCTGACATCCAGGGGTACTAGCCCTAGCTCAGTTTCTACCCAAAACTGGTCAACATACAGCCTCATTGAATCTGTAAGGCCAGGGATTGAACTACTTGGTATCTAAGATCTCTTTCAGGACTAAAACTTCCTAATCCCATTAATAAGACACACATCGCACAAAGAAGAAAACATCACGTCACCCCCTAAAAATTACTGAGATTTCCTTCAGATTACTTACCCTGTACCACTCTATAGAAGTACGTAGCTGGGTAGTGCTAAGATCGAGCTTTCTCCATTTGTCCTCAAGTGTATGCAACATAGTTGCACAGCATTAATTTTTAAATGACGGCCACGCTTGCATTTTATCATCATGAATAAATATTTGCTCAGATGTTCGCCATGTGCACTATACCTTACGAGGGGATCAGATTTATTCTCACTCTTTGCAATGCTATTGGATTTGGAGACGAAAGGCAAAGAGAAAAGAAAGTTAGAGCTAGAGGCATGGATGATATTTTTTTTTCCTTCCCGCTTTCAGAGCCTTTAAACTCTAAATTGAAATGCCAAGGTCCAGAAAAGGAGGTTGCAAATGTAGCTTTACATAATATATTAATTGTCAGGAAACAGCGGGGCGTCTGCCTAGCCAAGGTATTCGCTTTGCTTCAGATTACATTCTGTGGTGAAAAGAAAAATCAACATTGCCTAATGAAGTTTTACTGCATCCTAATTAGTGTCCAATTTGCCACAGAGAATTCAGAAATATAATGAAGCTTCCCACATGCAAATGTGTCTGGAATGACTCACTCCTAGCACTCTTTAATTGACCTGGTTAATTTAATCGTGACATGCAGACACTTTAACCCCATTTCTTTCGCTTGCGAGACTTCAATTCAAACCTAGTCAAAATTCTGATTTTGATCAATGAGAACTTTTTAGTTGCTAGGAGCCCTTACTGAAGATTCAAGGAACAAAGTATTTAGTTAACGAACAATGGAACATCCATGGACAATCCATGGACATCAGCTTTTCTCTGTCATCGCTGCTCCATGATACTCTAGCTTGTAGGAGAATTAACTGTCACTATGGATGGTCGAAGCTTCTCAATTTGTGTACAGAGTCCCTACTACAATCCACATCTTCCTCTCTTCTTTGCACCTCTTTCTAGTTTTCAGTTTTTGAGCCCTGTGCTGGGTTGAGGACTGGGGATGGAAAGACAAACAGCTCCACCAGGCACACCTGGCTTCCACCCTGCCTCTGGTCCTACATAAACCCAGGTAGCAGCATCAGCTCAGATCCCCCCTCTTCAGGACGGCCACCTGCCACTCTCGGGCAAGTCTTAGGACCCACAGCCAGGTGTGCTCTTGGAATAGCAAACCCCGGTCTCTGCACGGCTGCATGGCTACTTCCCGCAGCTTTGTGGCTTATGGCCAGAAAAACAAAACCTGAGCCAATGTCTCCTCGGCACCATTCTTATCATCATGGCCACTCTGGGGAACTGAGGGCAGCCATGATTCTAGAATGTAACCCGTGGATATGAGAATTGCGGTACAAATATAGACGAGAACTGTAGTTAGTTTTATTACAAGCTTGTAACTTTTGAGTGGGCCTCGCACTACCATCCAGAGACAGTGGTAGATGAGAATAAATCGGCTTTTAATAGAAAACGTGGGCACAAGTGCTAATGGGTCTTGCTGTTAATCAAGAACAGGATATAAACATGCACAAAATTGAGTGTTTAGTGCATATCTGGGTGTTTCATGTGAGCTGTCTGTGGATACATGCCAGGCTTACTAGTAACCAGGAACTTCTGGGCTTTGCAAGAAGATGAATCTGTATGTACAAAGCCCCATTTTAATGCCAACTTCCAACTCTGCATATCTGAGATGCTCATAAGCCTCTCCTACCTTCAGTTGAGCTCGGAAAATTAGCAATTCCTTCCCCCTCTTGGGCAAAGGGGAAGCATTTTCTCTAGTATTTATTTTGATGAATTATCCTTGATAAACTCAGTTTATACCTTGCTTCTTCAAGGCTAATATTTCAACGCTTTCCTCCCTCCTCCACCAAAAGCGTTACCCAGGCATTATTCACGGTTTTCACCTGTGAAAACAGAATGGCATTTGGTCTGGAGTAAAATCAGATGATTCAGCAGTTCAGCAAAGTACAACCGTGACTTTTGTTTCCACATTTTCCTTCCCCGTGTATATTATTTCATTATAGGACCACAAAGATGAAAAAGCAATGATGCCAAGTACCCACCGCCCATGGACGGCTCATCTAGAGTCAGCCACGGGCATTCATTGCACTGGGCAAAGTGAGGCAGGTGGGACTCCTCTGCCAACCCACTGCCACCGTGCAAAGTCCTCTTCCCGCCTATGGTTGCAAACAAATGACAAGGACACCTCTGTGCAGAAAAGGACTCTTCCTCATTGTTTAAAGAAGCGCCACACTACAAAAATACTCTCCACAGAGTATGATTTGTGTGTTAGATTCATTTTTTGAGGTATTATTAATCTATCTTGTACTTATGGTTGTCAGAAACAAACAAAAAAATTTACAGAATGTCTACTCCTAGCCCTAACGTTATGTCAAGCCTTTGAGTCCTAAGGTCTTCCCAGGGGGAAGGGTTGTTAACAGCGTCTTCAGGCAACAGAGGCCACTCTGAAGACTGTCACCCTAGAATGGGCTCGGAAGGTAAAAGCATTTGGAAAATGCATCTGGAGTTGCCTCTAGAAGGGAGAAGGAGGGGTCTCCCACTGGGGAGGAAGGGGGAGCGGTTGACTTTCCAGGGCCAGGAAGAGGATGGCAGTTTTGTTGTCAGTGGTGGTGACGGTTTTCATCCAACTGGGAAGACCTGTGCTCCATTTGCAAGGAGTGGCCCCAGCTGGGAGCACGGACGGGAGGCATGCTCAGAGTGGCTGAAACCAGGAGCTCAAGCTTAGGAGATTGGCAGGTCCCCTGCAAACAGGCTGCATGGGAGTCTGTTCGCTCCGAGTCCCAGAAAACTCAGAGGCACTTGCCTGCTTCCATGGTACCAAACTTCCCAAGACTTCTTATGACTCCGAGCAAGGGGACGGCGCTTCCCCTTCATATGACATGAATGAATTTCTCAACGATTGCTGCAGCCAAACCAGATTAGTTCGATTTGGGAAAATTAAGAAAAGTGACAGTTCCTATACTGGAGTGTCAGGAATTCAATCTGTACACAAGACATCTTCAACAGAACAAATAAATCTAGAAACAACTTAGAAGCCTGGTTAACAAACTGCAATGCATTCATACTCTGGAATACTACAAAGTCATGATAAAGGTGTTTTTAAGGAATTTTTTTGGTATAATTTAGAGAATGGAAAGAATATACTCAAA
The DNA here is from genome assembly GCA_004363605.1 of Indri indri. NCBI lineage: Eukaryota > Metazoa > Chordata > Mammalia > Primates > Indriidae > Indri > Indri indri. The sequence continues at coordinate 1,715 of RJWJ010038899.1, read as the reverse complement.
TATTAGCATTAGTTTTCTTTTGATGATGGTACTATGGATAATATATTTTCTTCATTTCTCCAATATGAGAACATACTGCTTTTATAAATCAGAGAATTACTGAATAATATAATATCTTCAGAGAACAGATCAGAAGGGACGACTTTCTCACAAAACATTTAGCATCCAGAAGGATTCCTGTTTATGGCGACCTGAAGGTATTCATGTCTGTTTCTGTCTTCTCTGATGTATTCCGTGGGATTGGATTCCAGGTTTAAGAACTTGTCCTTAGAGATGGTCCCTGAAATGAGGACTCAAATGCACGGAAAAAACACGGGAAGGAAAACACATTTTCATTTTCATGCTATGTAAAATTTGGCAGGGATCCACAATCACGAGGCCTTCAATTCCAAAACAAGATATAGTTAATTAAGAAAGAAGCGCCAAAGCCATCGGATTGATGTTGGACATGCAGGTTGCACGTCACCTTTTAAAGAGACAGACTTTCATATCTGTAGTGCTGATGCTATTACAGGAAGGTGAGGCAGCCTTTTCACCCTCCTGGATTAGATGTTAACCTGCCACCTGCCTGCCTGGTGGCCTACCTGTATCATGACATAGGCTCTCTTCTGAAATAGCACCTAGAACTGGCTAGCTAAAGAAAACAAAGCTTAGCTTGCCCATCATCTCAATTTATCATCCTTCCACCAAGTTAGAAAATTAGATCACTAGCAAGTTCTATGTCTGTATCTCACGAACTCAGACCTCCATCTCTTTCAGACATATGTTCGTGCAATTATTATTTAGTGCTGAGTTTTCCTCTTTTATTTTGTGGATACGTTATCTTTTTATGAAGGCATGAACAATGTTTCTTTTAGAATTTCAAACAAGGAAAATGATTTTGCCTCATGAAGAATGAACAAGTATTACTTTGTCGCATAATGAGAATTATGTAAAATATTGTGTACATCAGGAAGCTTGAAGCTACATTTAATGTTCAAACTAATCGTAGTACCTATATTTGAAAATTTGCTTCCTTCAAGATTTGCCTTTTAATTTTTAGTATATCCACCTTAGGGTAGAAGTCTTTCTTGCAAGCTGCCTTGAATCAAACAATTAATTTATTCATTCTCCCCTTTCTTTCTGGAACAAGAAAAGTATACATTATAAACAAGCAAAAAAAAGTTGAATAAGCTTTGGCTCCCACAGTCCTCATTGGCTGAGGTCTGAGCGAGGCCCCAGATGCCTTTGCAACTCAGGGAGTCAAGAATGCACTTTCAAAAGCTTCAGGATAAAAGGTGTCTGTGTGAGGATTGCTGGTATTCCGGTGATGAAAGCAAAAGGATCTGCTCATAGCCTTTGAAATTTCAAGTAAAATAAAACCAGCGTAAGGCAGAGCGCTAAATACATACCTTAGAAGACTTCCTAACAAAAGCCATTATTAAACCTGTCCTTGTAGCCTAGGATTCAGTGCTTTCTGAAAAGATGTGGGGCCCCAAGCACAGGGGTGGTACCCCGAAAGTTTAACTGCATTGTTGCCAAATCAAAGAGGCTTTCCAGACAGCAAAGGCTCTCAACCCCCGCGAGAGGCTGAGCCATATTAAGGGAGAACTTCTGACGTCCTTCCCACCCCAAGTGCAGAGGGCCACCAAGCCTTCAGCACTGTGGCCAGACCCTCTCTGGACGTCCTGGGAATAGAGTACACTGTGACTTTCACACGTGCGTGCAAACATGCA
>RJWJ010038898.1:0-14734 GCA_004363605.1 Indri indri | reverse complement strand
GCGTGTGCGTGTGTGTGTGTGTGTGTGTGTGTGTGTGTGTGTGTGTAGGGGAGCCCTCTGCTACACACAGTCATTCAGGGACTCAGTCCAGTGGAGGCTCTGCCATCTTCAATGGCAGAGGTTGACAAGGTCGCCCTGAATGTCAGCATTCAGGCAGCAGAGGAGTATGGAACACAAAGGAGTATGGAACAGAAAGGATTATGGAACAGAAAGGCTTGTTACTGAGGGCCTCGCACTGGTGAACATCACCTTCCTTTGGCTTAATTATTAATTTAATTATTAATTAATTATTAATACGTGGCCGCACCAAACTGCAAAGGTTGGGTGGGGAGACAGGCAGAAATACACTCCCTGGCTGCTCACCAACTCTTAGTGACAACTCTACACTGTGGAAGGGAGGAGCCCGAAACTTTGGTGTATAGCCAAGAATGTCCCATACAGATGGAAATCCTGCTAAAATTTATGATTCCTGTTCCTGATTGATACAAACACCATAATCTTTTCTTGAAAACTTAGTACAATGTTTCCCAGCGTGTGTTCCCCATTAACCTACTCCTGAGAGGTACCCCCCAAACAAAAGTAAACAAAAGTTTGGTGGTCAAAAAAGTTTATGCAACACTGTGTTCCATATTTCCCTCTTGAAGAGTCATGACATACTTTAGCATCTTAAGGGTTAGAAGAAGTTGTAAAGAAACCAGTTGATTTTCATTTAATGCTGTATTTTCCACACGGACTTTCCCACGGAACACTTTGTGTTAGCAACATGCATCGCTATCTTATGTATCTAAGGTCACATTATTATTCCTAGTGATTGCTTTCTGCCTTGACACAGTTGCAAAGCTATTGAGGCAGGTGAGGTCTTTTCCCCATGCCAGACGACCTGGGCTGTTATGGGTTTTGAGCTCTTCTGTCTTGTTTTGTTTGCTTGCTTTTATTTTTCTATCTCTTCCCTTCACGTTGCATGATTAGCTCTCTCTTTCTAAGATCGTTAGCATGTCTTCTCTGAGAATCCCTCCTTTCCTGACCTTCTCCTTGGCTTCTTCTAATCTTCTCTGGGCTGAGAAAATAGTCATCAAGCTTGTTTGAATATATTAAAATTTAACTTCTAAGAAAGCCTGGCAGCAGTGAAGGTGTATTTCTTTGGAGTAAATAAATATATTTTGTAAAATATATTTTTGCTGTTCTGATGTTTCCTGCTGACCTGTTTCTTGCCCCTGTTCTAGAGAGATCTATCCTGATAAGGTCAACTGGATTTCACTGCTCTTCCCCAGCCAAACCCAGTTGCACTCCAGTAAACTGAGGTGTATTCAAGATAAAAATCAGCTACGTCCACCCCAAAAGGCTTTATCATTGAGTCTCCCATAAATCCAATTTCCACAAAGGGAATGCTCTCAGATGTAAATTATATTTTTAACATGTGTAACTCTTTTGGTTCACCTCAGATTACTTAAATGGATGGATTTTTAAAAAGTCATTCTTCCACCTCTTCCCCTTTGTCTTTCCCAGGTGTATTTACAGCTGTGAGGTGAGAGAAGAAAATATTTTGTGAGTGATGACTTGTAGCGCTGTGCTTCCTTTTTATCTGGCCCAAGTTTTCAATCAAAGGATCAAAAAACAAACTTCAAGGGAAAGAAGAATCTGTGTTTGTTTTAGGTATTTAGTAGTTCTTTGTTGGCTTGCATGATGAAGGATATCCAACCACTGTTTTATTTTTATAAAGAAAATTTCTTCAGAGTTAGACTAACTGTTTGATACCAGGAAAAAAACCAAAAACCCAACCCTGTTGTGCCAGGTGCTTCTAAGCATGAGTATGTATTTTAGCTTCCTACACATTGCACTGTCTATGATTTAAGAGTTTCAGATGACAGGAAGAGAAAGAAAAACTTCTGTCCTTTTCTGTCAGGTATTCTTAGAAATGCCAACTCATTTTTCTGGAGTATATATAGCGCACGTTAACGAGAAAATGAATCACTTCCAGCACCGCGTGGGAATTGTGACACCGTAGTAACACAGCTTACTTTAAACAAGGAGCTTGAAGGCAACATTCTCTGTTTTAACAGTTACGACAGGGTTACCAAAGTGAGTGAGCAGGACCCTGAAGAGGACTCCCACCTCAAGCAAGTTCAGGATTGTTGTCAAAGTTAATTAGACACGTGTTTAACAGTAATATATGTAATTAGCATTGTGTTGAATGACAATTAGGTATAAATGGCATTCAGTCCTTCATGTGAGTTTGTTTTGTCACAGCCAAACCAAGCATTTCTAGAATTCTGGTGGTGTCAGGTCCTTCCTGACTCCTATCAAAGAAGACCGGAGCTGGACGCTAATTGAGGTGGTGAAGATACATTTTATGAAACACAAACAAAACTATTGCAGTAGGGGAAAACAGGCTCAGTATCTAACTGAGCTCAATTCCAAATACAGCACAGACAAGTGGGGATTTACAGCCAAGGAGCAGGGCGGGGTCAGTGGATGGAAAATCACTAAGAGGAAACTACAGGAGTCAAATGGCTCTAGCTAGACTGATGACAGTGTCCTTATTGAAGGCAGACTAGGGGGACTGGATAAGGAGTGGGGGATGAGGAATTTGATTAGATATCAAAGGTGGGGATTCTTGCTAAAGTCACCCAGCAGAATTTTTTGGTAAAACTGGGTGTTGCAAAACTGGGCATGGGGGTCCAAAGGTTGGGGTATGGTTGAGAAGCAGGCTCAGAGGACCTGGCCAAAGTTGTCAAGGAGAGAGTCTTTGTCACCCTCTATATCCCTTCTTTCCCCTGCCACAGTTCTCTTCTCTCCAAGCTTCTTACCCCGTACCTGCTGCCGCCCCCAGTCTTCACATCAATCCCAGCTTTGGGCAGCAGGAATTGCAAAGATGGCAAATAGATTTCAGGAGATGCCTGCTCTGCTTGAATGGCAGCAGCTGCCAGCAGCTCAGAGTGAATAGAGTCTGGGTCTAGGCTCAGTGGGGCAGAATGGCAGGGGGCAGGAACAGGGACTGCAGCCAGAGTCACCTGAGAGGGAACCAGGATGTACGAAGCCTAAGATTTGTACAATTCATAAAAATTGGTTACCATATGAACAGATTGCCAGGGACTTGGAAAAGGCCTGTGGAAAGGAGGGCCCCCAAAGCTTAAGCTTTCTTAGCTTCCCAGTAAATCTGCTTCTGATCAAGCCACGAACATGCCGTTCCTGTTCTGGTCCAACACTCTAGATCTCAACAGCTTATCGTTTTTCTGCTAGCCCAACTTATCAGTTTTTTCCTTTATGGCTGGTGCTTTCTGTGCCCTACTTAAGAAATCTTTGCTTATCATGATGACACTTTTCTATGTTGTTTAAAAAGCTAAATTATTTGACATTTAGGTCTATAATCCATCTGAAATTGATTTTTTTTTTTGGTATGGTATAAGACGGTAGTCAAGATTAATCTCTTTTCCATATGTAAATCCAATTGATCCAGGACCATTTTTCCTTTCTGCACTACAGTGCAGAGTCACCTTTGTTTTAAATTTGGTAACTTTGTGTGTTTTTAGATTCTATTCTGTTCCATTGATCTACTTGCCTATTCTTGTCTCAGTACCACATTGTTCCAATTACTAGAACTTCATAATAAGTCTTGATATTTGCTATTTAATAGTATAAGTCCTCTAGCTTTATTCTTCTTTTTCAGGATTATTTTTGTGTTCTCAATTTTTTTGATTTCTGAATAAATTTTAGAATCAGCTTGTCAATTTATGCATACATATGTTACCCTACAGGGATTGATATTGGGATTGTTTTAAATATAAAGATCAATTTTGGGGAGAGTTGGCATAGTCACAACTTTAGTTCATAATTATGAGCTATCCTACCATAGATTTAGACCTTTTAAAATTTCTCTCAATAATGTTTTGTAGTTTTCAGTACAGATGTCTGAAGTGTCTTTTAGATTGATTCCAAGTAGTTGTTACTACTGTAGGTTTTATGTTTTAATATAATGAGCCTTTTTTGGTGATATCTAGAATGCAATAGATTTTTGTATGTTAAATTTGAATCCATTTAACTTTGTTAAGTTAACTTATTGGTTCTGATAGTTTGTAGATTCTTTTGGACTTTATATGTGCATAATCATGTCATCTGTCAATAATGACGGTTGTATTTCTATCTTTACAAACCTTTGCCTTTTTTATTTTTTCTTTTGTATTTTACTGACTAGGATCTCAGGAAAAATATTGACTCATTTTTTCATTCTCAACCAGAGCCCAGAGAACCCTGGCACCAGGCCAGGCCCCATGGACAGAGGCTCTAGGCCTACCCCTGCAAACCCAGGCTTCAGACTGGCCCCCATAGATGTAGGACCATAGACGCAGACTCTAGGCCTACCCCAGCACCAGGCTGGCCCCCATGGAACCAGGCGCCAGACCTACCTTTGTAGACTCAGGCTCAAGGCTCACCCTGGTACCAGGTTGGCCCCTGTAGACCCAGGCTTCAGGCAAGTCCCTGTGGATACACGCTCCAGGTAAGCTCCTGTAGACCCAGTCAACAGGTCCATCCCAGAAAACTCAAGCCCCAGGTCTTTCCTGGTGGTTCCAGACTCCAGGCTCAATGCTACAGATCCAAGGTAGTCTACCCAAGGACTCAGCAGCCTTGCATGTAGACCATACCAGATGGCCCGCCCAGAATCTCTGGATAGGCTGACTGGTGATCCCAGCCAAAGCCAGTCTACAAAGACTAAAATAGTCCCTACTTCTTCCAATGCATAGACAACAATGTATGTTGCAGCTGGGAGGGCCTGGGAGATGCAGGGTGCTCTGCCTGGGAGTTTTTTGAAAAATGATAGCTTTTTTGAAAATGCTTGGATTTTTTGCCACACATCATGTATAGACTTCATTCTACCTTGCAAAGAAATATTCACGTCATTTTGATTTGACATGATATCGCACAGAAATGCTACATTCCTATAGAAATCTTCTTTCAATTATTCACATTGCTGATTCTGTTCTTCATAAAAAGTTAACTATCTGTTCTTACAGAGATAAAATTTTGGCTAATACCTGTCCCTGCAATAGCCAATTCACTTGAGAATGATACGGCAAATCCACACTGAATACCTCATTGTTCAACTTTAGCATATTATGAAATTGATCATGCTGTGTTGCATTTGCTCAAATATGGCTAACAACACTTATAGTGTGTTGCAAAGTGTAACTTAAAATAGCAGCTTTAGCCAGAGATTTTGCTGATGCAAGATACAATGAAAAGAAATGAGAGCATCTAGATCTGTTAATACTTTCTTTAAATCTGTGCAATAAACCCTTCATGTTTTCCTGTCATGGAAGGTGCACCATCTGTACATATACTCAATAAATTTACCATATTCAGTCCAACTTCAGGACATTTATCTTGTAGGTTGTTGAAGATACCTATTCCCTGTGTTCTGTTGACAAGAGTACCCAAAAGCAAGTAACTCTGCGGTAAAGAAAATCTTCTGTTATGATCCAAATCAAGTATAAAACCTGTGCTGAGTCAGTAGCATCAGTTGATTCATCCAAAGTGATTGAATAACACATATTTTCCTTTAAAGTATTTCATGAAGTTGTTCTGTTAAGTTGAAGGCTAATTCTTGCTGCCAATCAGTTATCAGTTGAAAGAGGCAGTTGTTTGTATTTAAATGTTATCAGGGTCTAAGCATCCTACAACTTTGACAATGCATTTTCTCACAATTTCTGCATCATTCATTGGCTTCCCTTTTTTCCCAAGTATATAAGCTACTTTGTAAGTTACTTCAGTGGCATTATTTCTAGGTCTTATTGCTGCTTGAAAGAATTATCTTTGCTTTTCATCTTTTAATTTCTGAAATAGAACATTTCGTGCCTCTCCCTCTAATTTAAAACATCTGTGGTCCTTATGAGTGTTATAGTGCTGATGAGCATCGAATTTCTTTAATGTTGATATTGCAGTATCTCAAAGCAAGTAAATCATCTTCTCTTTAGCAGAAACAAGATAATATTGCAATTCTCAGTCCTCATTAAAAAATCTGTTCTCCTCTCCATTGTCATTGGTTTCACTGATCAGCACCTAAGTGCACATATAAGAACAACATTTATTAGGTGTTGGGCAGGTGGGAGGGGGTGGAGGGGATGGGTATATGCATACGTAATCAGTGCAATGCACACTATCTGGGAGATAGACGTGCCTGAAGCTCTTGCGGGGGGAGAGGGGGTAAGGGCAACATACGTAACCTAAACATTTGTACCCCCATAATATGCTGAAATTAAAAAAAAAAAGAAAAAAAATTGATCATAAAAAAAATCTGTTCTCTTCCTTCAGTGTTCTCTTGGTCTTCTTTGACATGATGGGCTGTAAAGCAGACAGAATTAAAAAATACCGTCAAGCTGTGCAGCTATTTACAAATTCTACTTCAGATGGAAACACAGTGCACCGTTGTCAAAAGCTGGTAACAGATTGGTGTACTTGACCCCCATAAACTCTTGCCAATCAGCCCTGTGCGATAGTGGTGCCAGTCAGGTGGGGGAAGTTAGAACTAAATCATGAGCCCAGAGGCCATCAATTTAGCCTCTATGGCTTACTAATGTTCTAATTGTGCCGGTCAATCTGGGAGGATTATTTTATTGAAACTTATTTTATTCTTTGGCTTTTGAAATACATTCATTTTAAAAATAAAATAAAAATATAAAAGATGAACAAAAATGTATTAATAAGAATAAAAGGATTTGTGCTGTAAAATTTTGATTCAGTCAAAAGGCCTCACTTAAGGACCTAGAAGGCCACCTGTGGGCTAGCCACTTGGTCAAGGTCAACTTGCTTAAGGGCTAGTAAGAGGCAGAGCCAGGTTTGAAACCCAGATCTCTCTGACTTGAAGCCCAAGTTCTTAATCCACCATGTGGTACTATCAAAAAAATTAGTCTATAGTGATGGAGTTTAAGGCAAGGACTAGAAGAGAGAAGACATGATAAGTCTAAAGTCCCTTCTTACCACTATGTAAGTGGCTGCTTCCTCATAAAACAGTTTGGCTACACTTGAAGTCCAGAGTGCCTTCCTACCATTTATATCTCAGCTGTGGCTTTGTCATTTAGGGTTATAGCTTCAGTTTGTATCTGTCCCCATTGATGTGCCTTGAGCTCCTTGAACAAAAGATCTATGCTTTTTTCTCCATCTTCTGTTTTCTAGTGGAGTATCTGGCACACAGTAGTATTCAATAAAATTTTGTTGTAAGAAGGCAGTAGGGGAGTTCACAAGTATTGCAATTAGAACACCTGGCTTTGATAGTTAACCTTGTTGCTCACAGGCTTTGTAATACTGGGCAAGGCATTTAAACTCTCTGAGGTCTGTGACCCTGTCTGTGCAACATGGGTGATTACTTCTTTATAGTGCTAAGAGGTCTAAATGACCACACGGAAGTAAAGGCCCTTTGTGACTTATAGACTACATTACCTAAATGTGAAGTATATGGTGAGTATTGCTACTATTTCCAAAGTCAGCTGCTGATTCTGTGTCTTCCCTGGCCCAGCCTTACAGCATCCTGGGGCCAGTGGGCTGTTGCCTAAACTGATTTGCCTCTGCGGCACCCAGCTGTGTTCCTTCAGGGTAGTAGGTGCTACTAATCAGTATTGCCCATGTTGTGCAGATAATCTGCTTCATTTAGTCTTGACTATAACAAAATTGATAGATCTGAGGTTTATATTCTTTCGTGTCTTCTGCCCACGTTTGCTCTATGTCCTAAGGAGATGTTCAATGAGTATAAATCGGGGTAACTATTAGGAAGAGAAAAGAAAGTGTCTACATAGCTTATAATTGGCTCCCTAACCATTGAAGGTTAAGTACAGTGACGCATCAAAGCACTGTGTTCTTCCTGGCAGTCTTTAACATCCGCATTTAGCCTGGTCTGCTAAATGCAACAGAGAACATAAAAACCTCAGAAAGCTGATATCTTAAAAAGCTTTTAGAAAATAATGCATCAAGAATTCAAGAATCTCTTCAAATTTAACATTTGCTTCAAATTCAACATTCTCTTCCTTTTATTTTTTCTTATTATGAAATTCCTCATTTTGGGGAAAAAACTTTTTCTATTCCTGAAGACCTTATCTTCAATCATAACAAATTCGGCTAAAGGTTTTCTGAAGCCTTCAAACATCTAATATCCTGCAAAGTTGGGTATGATTTCTGTCTGTTTTCTTTTTTTCTTCTTATATTTTTAAAGATTTGTTCCTTCAAGTCAATGGGATAATTGTACCAAGAGAGCTTTAGCCATCAGAAGCTAAAAAGGACATATTAATATTAAATATTTATTAATAGTATAAGGTCGACATTTTCTTTATCCAATCATATGAAGAACTATACTAATGCTTAGAACCATTAAACTGTATATAGGAAAAAACGTTTTAAAAAATTTTAGAAGTTCTTTTTGACACAGTAATTCCATTTCTGGTAAACAATCTTGAGGAAATAATGAGAAAGATGGTTTTTCTTGTAACAGTGAAAAACGGGGGGGAAAAAAAGGTCTAACTTTGGTGAGAGGGTTCAATAAATTATTGTTCATTGAATAATTTGCTACCATTAAGAATGGTATTTTCAAAAAGTTTAAGTACATGAAAACCCAGGTATAAATATTTTTATATCATAGACATCCCACTTAGAAAATATATACATATTTATATAGAAAGGAGACTAAAGGGAAACCCACCAGTATGTTAATTGAGGTTACCTATGGGTGATAGAAATATACGCAAGATTTATTTTTAATTCTTTTGCATTTCCTAAATTTCCTTCATTAAGGATGTTTGAATTTTACAATCAAAAAAGTACTGTTTTAAAAATGCCTAACACAACATTCACAGTTATTACAGTGGCAATTTTTTGTATTATGATGGTCCGTTTAAAACATTATATTTCCACAAACTTCAAAGAATGAAAAGAAGAGACTTGGCAACAGAGCTCCACAGTCTGTAACCTGCTCTGGACTCCTTCCTACGCAATTTTATTTCCTTGATTTTGTAGGTCCATACAATCACATGACTACGCAGACAACAGAACTTTCTAGAAGAGTTCCCTACATCCTGCAGACTAGTAAAATGTGTTTGGTCTCCCCCATCATTGGGTCCTGCTTAATTCCAAATAGAACAGCCTGGGCAGGGAGGGTGGGGAGGACCAGTGAGCTGCTTAGGGCAGAGTTTAATGTGGTCCTGGTTATGTGTCCCTCACAGGTGTCACTGGCAGCTGGGTCTCTCACTAGCTGCTACGTCTCTGCTGCTTAGTTTGCACATGTGGATTAACTGACACGACTGAGGTTAGCACCAACCTGCCTGACCCCAGAGTAAGCACTCAATAAAAGTTAGCTCTTACTGAACTTCAAAAGAAGTACCGCCCTTTCATCAGCTCTGCGGGCAGAAGTCAGAACAATCTCAGCAGGTGTAGTCCACTGGCTACCTTCTGGGTAGGAAGGAAGCAATTAACAGGCTGAGTCTTGTGTTTTGTTGCTGTTGGGGTGAGGAGCGGGAGGGGCTCAGAAAGCCCCAGAAAGGCTGTGCCAGGGAATCGCAAGGGTTGTGAGAGAGGGTTCAATTGTGGAGGGGCGGTCTGAGGGCAGAGGAAAGAGCTGGGTAATGACTGTCTCAGGGCAGTTGATTGAGGGAACGGGGGAGCTGCGGCTACTCCTGAGCTGCAGGAGAGGAGGCCTCGGTCAGCAGTCAGATGCCGCCTTCTCCTAAGCGACCACGCAGGGAGGGTGAGGAATGGACGGTTCTGGCAAGGCTGATGAAGTTAACCAGAGGAAAAAGCAGTACCCCGCCCTACCCCCTCCGGGGTGGAGTGCCAGGGGCAAGTGCGGAAAGCGACTCTTCCCACTGTCCCCGCTCCTGCACTTTGTGCTGCCAAGGATGACAGATGCTATCTCATCGGTTCAATCAGGCGCTCACACGCACTCCGGGGAAATGAGACAGGGAAAAGTGTCCCAGGTGACAGGAGAAAAATAAAAACTTTGACATACCGGGCTTTGAGCGGCTTAGAAAGAAATTAGTTCCCTGACTGGCCTGTAAGAGAGAATCTTTGTCCTGTCAGATGGAGGAATTTGAATTAAAAAGAAAATTGAGGCGCTTTGGTATTCTAAGAAGGAAAGTGAAGTTGCAGGAACGCAGGACAGACTTTGCCTTTCCCAGACAGCCAGGTGGCTCCCCGGTCATCAGCGGACGTGAGCGGGAGAAGGAGGCCGACGGGAGCCCTGCTCCTCTGGCTCCTGCCTGGCGGGCGGACAGAAGGGGAGAAAGTTGTCAGCTCACAGCCGGCCTTTGGCTTGGTCCATACAGGATGGGCTAGGGACAGCTTTCAGCCGGGGGTGACTTCAAACAGCCCCTGTTCCAGCCGCCGGGCACTGCCGGGCACTGCCTCTCATTCTCTAATCTGAACTTAAACGTAGTGCCTTTTTACCGCTGGTCAGCATGGATTGTTTTTCCAATGAGAATCAAACATCGTGGACCAGGACAATAATCCCGGAAAGGCCCGCGTGTGACGGAAACGGTGGGTAAATGGCGGAAGACGAGGCGCCTTCACTTAAAGTACCACCTTTCTGAGGTGTGTACATTTAGAAACAGGTAAAGCGGCCTTCCTTCCTGCCTCCTGGCTCTCCTACTGGCCCTTCCTTTCATCTAGAACACTCCCTCTGGACTGTAATAAAATACTTTGCGTTTGAAAAAAAATTATCCTATTAGAAACTAACTTCTTTGGGCCTTAAAGGCTTTTTCCAGCTTTAAGACTCCTTTATTAAAATGCAAACCTTCGCTGCAGCCTTGGTAGCTAATGCCTTATCACTACCCTTCACTATCACCTTAGCAAACATTTCCTGACCCTTACTACCCACTTATGGATTTATTTATTTGTTTCTTTGTTTAATTAAAGTCAGGTTTATGAGGTATAATTTACATACAGTCAAATTGATGCTTTTTAGTATACGGTTTCATGCCTTCTGAAAAAAAAGTGGCAGCTGTGTAACTAACCCTGCGAGGAAGCTGTAGAACATTTCCATCACCCCCAAAAGTTCCCTCAAACCCATTTCCGTACACCCCCAGTCCGTGGCAACTATGCATCTGTTTTCTGTCCCCATACTTTTGCCTTTTCTATTTATAAAAGTAAAACACCCCCTTCTCAAAAAACAACCCCAAACTGTCCTCAGCTCTGTTTAAAATCTCATTTGTTAACACTTTCCCTTAGGGAGGGGATGGCTAATCTTTTCAGATTTATTTCTAGTTTAGGCAGCTAGCCAAGCAAGCACCTGGTAACTTAGAGGCCAGTGAATGGAGTTGAGGAATTGGGAAGAGAACCAGCTGGAAGGGGAGGGGGCCGGCAGGACAGCGGGGGTGGGGGGGGGAGGATTGCAGCTCGCCCAGCACTCACTGCTAAGCAAGCCCTGGAGGTGGGCAAGCCACAAAGCGCCTTGAACAAGGGCTCCTGCTTGCCCACGCCTCCAAACAATAAACTCAGGTCACAGGTGAATTGCAAACTCCATGACGATTATTTCCCTCTTTTGGTCTCTGTCTTTCCCTTTTGTCACTCAGTGGCCAAAATTCTGGGTGACTCTGGATGTGGAGGGTAAAAGACAAAGGAGAAGAGAATCATTCACACATTTCTGGCTTCAGGTGCTGGGTAGGTGATGGCGCCAGTCCTAGAGAGAAAAGCGAGGGAAAGGAGTATGTGGCTGAGCTTCTCCCATGTGCTGGGAACACACTATCCCATTTCATCCTCTCAATAGTCTGATGAGCCTCTGAGCCAGGGACCCAGGAGTCCTGTTGTCCAACTTCCTCTTGTCCCACATCAGGCGTGGCTGTCAGGTTTCGCCTTTAACACGGCCCTCACCAGCCCTTTCTTTCCTTCTCCCTGCTTCTGTCTTAATTCGGTCTCATCACCTCTGGTCCAGATGTTTGCAGTAGTGTATTAGGATTCTCTCCACCTCCAATCTGGTCTTAATTGATCCCCCTTGTGGCTGCCAAAGTTATTTTTCTCAAATGCAAATCTGATAGTTTTTAGTCCTTCGCTTGAATTTTCTCTGTGATTCCCTTTTAGTCTTAGGATAAAATGGAAACTCTGGCTCCAGGTCAACAAGATCTTCCATCATCCCTGACCAGATGCAAGCCCCTCTCCCAGTCTCCTCTGTTGGGCCCAGAAGTCTGTGGGTGACCCTGGGAGACCATGCTAATTCATGCTAACGCTCCTCCCCTTCCCCTCTCCTCCTCTCACCCTGGGCTGCATGGATCATTCTTGTTCTAGACAAAGCTGTACTATTACCCTCTGGGAGAAGTCTCTCCAGTTCCCTCACCGAAGAATTTTTGACCTTGTCCTTCTCTTGTTCTTCATTATATCCTATGACCATCCGTCACAGCCCGCACCAGAGTTGATCGCCTTCATGTGCTCACGTCTCTGGCTGGTGAGCACTCTTTTCCTTGCCTTCTTGCAATGCAATGCCTAGTAAATAGCAAAACCCTGTTTTAAATTCTTATTTTCCATAAAATGGCTAACTCAAAGAGCTGACATTTGAACCTAAAAAAAATGGCTGACACTCAAGCCCATGCCATTTCTATTGCATAAACCATAGAAACATTGGGGAAGAAAGGTGATTTTATTTGGGGATGTGTAGTGTTTGAGATTCCTGTGGCCATCAGAGAGACTGTGTAGGCAACTGGAAGGAAGGAAGAATGTGGGACTCGGGAAGAAGTTTTTGGTTGGATTTTCAGTAAATAACTGGTAGACCCTAATCACTCTTACTTTCAGAGGCTCCTCCTCACACCAAATAAAAATATATTAAAATACTTTATGTACAAGATATTAATCATACATCAGTTAATTTGTAGTTGACATTGGACATGATGTATAGGCAGTTGATTAAACATTTATTGATTTCCTTTTGCAGTTTTCCTTCCTCTCTCTCTTTTCTTCCTTCCCTTCCTTTGCCTTCCTTTTCCTCCCTCCTTTCTCAAACATTTTCTTTGACCTTTGAAAATATACTGTGCCTTTAGTACTTACTGGGTAAAACAGCCACATGTGTAAGTGTCACTTGAAGCCCTGGCAGCAGAGGAACAAAGGGCGACTGGAGATGGGAGAGGATTAAGTCCCCCTGTAATCTATTACACATCACCACCCCCTAAGCCTCCCCAAACAAGTAGAGAATGCAAGTAGAAGAGGCCAGCCTGCTCTGCAAACTCAGCATTAAGACAAATCTCCTAGCTGTGCCTAGATGGAAATTCTGGAATCTCCGCTGGGTTGACATCAGCGATATTTTTTTGTCAGATGAGAAGGTGGTTGAGAAAACCCAACAGAGCACTCAACATTTGAAGTGTTAGGAAGAGGAACAGGATTCTGGGGAGAGGTCCAAGAGGCTAGCCCAGAAACAGAGGTACACAATACAGTAAAAGGTAAAGGGTTTCTAGAAGGAAAAGCAGTCAATAGTCAGATGGGTTCAGTAAGAAGAAAGACAGAAAACAGTCCCTTGGCTAATGGCAGTTCCAGTGCACAGAAGCCAGATTGTCTCAAGTTGACAAGTGAAAAAGAACCGAGGGAGCAGAACAAATGGGGATAATGTTTTGAAGACACCAGACTATTAAGAGAAGGAAGGAGAGACATAGAGCACAACTAGATGTAATTGAAAATTGCTTGCTATCTGCTATGGTTTGGATATTTGAAATTTGATTTCCAATGTTGGAGGTGGGGTCTAATGCAAGGTGTTTGGGTCATGGGAGTGGATCCCTTATGAATGGCTTGGTGCTGTCTTCGTGGTAAGGAGTGGGTTCTTGTTCTGTAGGTTCCCTTGAGAGTTTCCCCAAGAGCTGGTTGTTAAAAAGAGCTTGGCACCTTCTCTCTCTCTCTCTTACTTCCTCTCTCACCATGGGATCTGCACACACTGGCTGCCCTTCACCTTCTGCCATGAGTGGAATCTTCCTGAAGCCCTCACCAGAAGCAGATGCTGGCGCCATGCTTCTTGTACAGCCTGCAGAACCATGAGCCAAATAAACCTCTTTTCTTTATCAATTACTCAACCTCAAGTCTTCCTTTATAGCAACACTGTCCTCGTCTGTTTAGGCTGCTATGACAGTGCCTGGTGAGGTTTCACTTCCTGGTTCATACATGGCCACTTCTTGCTGTGTCCTCCCACGGCAGAGGGGGCGAAGGAACTCTCTGGGTTCTCTTTTATGATGGCACTAATCCTATTTTATGAGGGCTCCACCTTAATTTTCTCCCTAAGGACCCAGCCCAAATGCTGTCACATTAGGTATTAGGTTTTAACCTATGAATTTCGGGGGACACATTCAGTCTATTGCACTTAGTTTTGCTGTAGGAAAGACAAAAGATGCTAAAAGAGGTTAGTGAGAAGAGTCAGTGGAAAGGGTGGGTCACGGTCCATACTCCTAGCTAAGGCCAATCCCTTCTTCCCCATTCAAGCCAATCACTTGTATCTGCTCCAGGCCATGCTCCAGCACTTTTCCTTCTCTCAGTTTTTTCCCTTTCTGCTAGATCTTTCCCATCAGCATATAAACCCACTAAGATCTCTTCCATCTTAAAACACACAAGCAAACAAAAAATCTTGAACTCACGTTTTACTCTTGAGCCATTTCCTGGTTCTCCTCTTTGGTCCTTAGCAAAACACCTTGAAAGAAGTTTCTTTATTAGTTGTTTCTAATGTCTCATCTCTCAACCTCTCCTGAGTTAACCCCAGCGAGTGGTGGTGGGGTACAGGAGTGTGCCTACCATTCTATTG
>RJWJ010038897.1:0-14735 GCA_004363605.1 Indri indri | reverse complement strand
GAGAGAGAGAGAGAGAGAGAGAGAGAGAGAGAGAGAGAGAGAGAGAGAGAGAGAGAGAGAGAGAGAGAGAGAGAGAGAGAGAGAGAGAGAGAGAGAGAGAGAGAGAGAGAGAGAGAGAGAGAGAGAGAGAGAGAGAGGGAGGGAGAGGGAGAGAGAGAGAGAGAGAAAGAGAGAGACCAAAAACCTTTCTTGTTCTAATTCCAGAGTCTACGATCATAGGTCTTAGTGAAACTCAAGAATAGCTTGTTCTAGGCTGGTCCAAAGGTAGTGAGTTATCTCACTTGATTGTTCATCGTCAGTTACAGATTGAATTCCTTATTCTACTACTTTCCCCTCTTCTCACTGTTGCACTTGACTAGTCTTAAAAAAAAAAGAATAACTTGTTCTAATACTATGCTAGGGTTAAATTTGACTTCTTACGAATTAAAAAGATCTTCTTATTAAATCTCACAAAGAAGAAAGGTCAGATAGGACTTAGCAAAGACCTATCTACTGTCCAGTTATCGATCAAATAAAGGAAGGATGAGCTGGTAGAAGGTAGACACATGCACAACAGTCTGAAGTTGTTCTCCACTTCCAATAATATTTAACTGCAACTATATTTAGGCAAAGTATGTATTAAATATTTCCTATAGCCTACTGAAAGTGTCACGTATAAAACCTACCTGAGAGATGAAATTATCTGAAAGATCAAATTGATGACTCCAAGTTTCTCTTCTATATAGCTTAACAGATTTTTCAACAGGAATTGCCAGTAACTACCAGAAAAGATTTAACAAAAGTTTACATTAAATTGAATTTGAAGAGGAAAAAAGGCAGAAAATACATCCAGATAAATTTACAGACATAAAAGCAAATTTGTTGTATGTGGGTTTTTTTTTTTTTTTAAAGATATGTGGTCTGAGTATATTACCCAGGCTGGCCTTGAACTCTTGGCCTCCAGCGATCCTCCCACTTCAGCCTCCAGAGTAGCTGGAACTCCAGGCACTCGCCATGCCTGGCACAAATTTATATATTTTTTTCTTTGCTCCCCCCAACAAATTTGTATTTTAACTGGCAACTGAGAAAACTCAGAAAATTACTTAAAATTTTGATAAGCAAAAAATGGGGTGATGATTACTCTATTGCTTGCACTGAAAAACAAAGAATTTGTAGTTACTAGTATTTTTAATTATGTCTTAGGGAACCTAGGTCCCTTGGATCTAACAATTCATCTCATTTACTGGAAGGAAGTAGAGCCAGAATCCGTTGAATATCTTAGAAAAAAGAAAAAAAAGAAATTTATCGTCTTACACATTCTTCCAAAGAAACAGATTTGTACAAAAACTAAAACTGTGTATTCTTTCCATGTTTATCCAAAAAAATTATTAACAGTAAAGCTATGTTAATTTTAATTTTTAAAGTAATTATATTAATTAATGTTTTATAAGCAAAGAAAAACATATCTAGATTTCCTTGAGTTCAACTATAACTTTAATATAAAATGTACTCTTAAAAGTTTATATGACACAAAAGGGTATATACTGAAAGTCTCGTTCCCATCCCTAAATCCTATTTCTACTGCCCAATGGCAAATATAAGTATAGACTACACAAGAATGCATATGGACATATATAAGTATATATATACACACACACAGACCTGTAATTTTTTAAATAAACAGTAGCATCCTATCTATATCTACTGTTCTACAGCTTGATTTTTTTACTTAACAATATATCTTGAAGATTATTCCATATAAGGATACATAAATATACCTCACCGTAAAGGTTCAGAATACCACAGAAATACTGTACCTATCTGTATACAGAAATACCACAATTTATTTAACCAGCTTTCTATAAATGAATATTTATGTTTCCAGTCTTTACTGTCACAAACAGTGGTGCAACATTTTAATGAAAATACTCTGTAGTGCGCATGTATGAATATGCTTACAGGATATATGCCTAGAAGTAGTACTATTAGTCATTTATTCTGATAAAAACTGCCAAACTCTCTTCCAAACAGTATATAATCAAACTTGATCTTTGACTATCCTTGATAAATGAAAATAGGCTACCACTATAGTTTCAATTTGCATTTCTTTTAGTATGAAAGATTGCATATATGTTCATGTTTAAAAACTATATATTTTTTCTGTACATTGCTCATGTCTTCGTCCATCTTTCTACTGGGTTTTTATTGATTTGTAAGAACACTTTGTATATTAGGGAAATCAGCTCTTTGTTATATTGTTTCAAACTTTCCCCCCTAGTTTGTCGTTTCCCCACAAATATTTTTTATCATGCAAAATTCTTTACTTTTTATAGGATTAAGTTTACTAATCTTCCTTTCCAAAAAATTTCACACATAGGCCGGGCGCGGTGGCTCACGCCTGTAATCCTAGCACTCTGGGAGGCCGAGGCGGGCGGATTGTTCTGAGCTCAGGAGTTCGAGACCAGCCTGAGCAAGAGCGAGACCCCGTCTCTACCAAAAATAGAAAGAAATTAGTTGGACAGCTAAAAATATATATAGAAAAAAAATAAGCCGGGCATGGTGGCGCATGCCTGTAGTCCCAGCTACTCGGGAGGCTGAGACAGTAGGATTGCTCGAGCCCAGGAGTTTGAGGTTGCTGTGAGCTAGGCTGACGCCACGGCACTCGCCCCCAGGCAAGAGAGTGAGACTCTGTCTCAAAAAAAAAAAAAAAAAAAAAAAAAATTCACACATAAAGTTGAAAGAATAACATAGCAAATACCTATATATAGATTCATTGCATGGGAGGGAGCCTCCAAGATGGTCTTCAGTGATTTTTCATCTCCTGGTATTCATGCTCTTGTGCTAATATAATTTACTAAATCTCCTTTTCTCTACCTTTATATACACTAAATTCCCATATATGTTTGGATCTATTTCTCTAATAGACATATCTATTCATGAGTCAGTAGCAAATTTTTAATTTCTATACCTTTATGTTTTAATATCTGATTGGACGAGACTTTTCATCGCTTTCCTTTTTCAAAATCTTCAGTTTCCACATGGACTTAGAATCAGATCAATTTGGTCCTCTCAAACATCTTACTCATATTTTGTATTTGAATGCTGTCAATGCTGTCAAAACTATAGACTAGGCCGGGTGTGGTGGCTCACGCCTGTAATCCTAGCACTCTGGGAGGCCGAGGCAGGCGGATTGTTTGAGCTCAGGAGTTCGAGACCAGCCTGAGCAAGAGCGAGACCCCGTCTCTACTAAAAAAAAATAGAAAGAAATTATCTGAACAACTAAAAATATATAGAAAAAATTAGCTGGGCATGGTGGTGCATACCTGTAGTCTCAGCTACTCGGAAGGCTGAGGCAGTAGGATTGCTTGAGCCCAGGAGTTTGAGGTTGCTGTGAGCTAGACTAACGCCACGGCACTCACTCTAGCCAGGGCAACAGAGCGAGACTCTGTCTCAAAAAAAAAAAAAAAAAAAAAAAAAACCACTATAGACTAATTTAGGGAAGAGCTGACATCTTTATTTACATCAAAAATTCCTTTCTAAGAATGGGATATATGTTTCTATTTATCCAAGTCTTCTTTAACTCCTCTTGGTAGCATGGCAAAGTTTTCTTTAGATAGATCTTTCACATTTCTTGGTACATTTAACCCCAGTTATTTTATCTTTTTCTTTCTTTTTTTTTTTTTTTTCCAGAGACAGGGTCTCACTCGCTCTGTCACCCAGGCTGAAGTGCAGTGATATGATCACAGCTCACTGCAACCTCGAACTCCTGGGCTCAACTGATCCTCCCTACTCAGCCTCCCGAATAGCTAGGACTACAAGCATGAACCACCAAGCCCAGCTAATTTTTTAAAAATTTTTTGGTAAAGATGGGGTAGCACTACGTTGCTCAGGCTGGTCTCAAACTCCTGGCCTAAAGCAATCCTCCCGCTTAGGCCTTCCAAAGTGCTGGGATTACAGGCGTGAGCCACCATGCCCGACCCGGCCTATGTTTCACAATTAAAAGTAAATGCATTATTTTATTCCACTATATTTTCTAAATGGCTACTGTTTATATACAGAATTTTTATTGGTTTTATACATTAATTTTGCTTCAAGCTACCTTACTGAATTTTCTTATAAATAGTAATTGTTTTCTCCCCCATTTGATTTTCTTGGGATTTCCTTTTATATAAGCATTTCACTTGCAAATAATGAACATTCTCCTTCTTCCTTTCAAACTCCACATATCTTTCTGTTGTCTAACTGTATGGCTTAGTACCTCTAAAATATTAACTACTAATGGTGAAAGTGGATATAACAAGATTGTTTCAGTTATTCCATTAATAATGCATGAATGTAAAGAAAAATACAAAATTAATTAATTTACATAAAATATACACTTTAAAGGGAATCTTTAAAAAGTTGAAATATTTCTTAAATCATTTCAATACTAATTATTTGGCTTGGGGCTCTAAAATTTATAAACCAAATGAAACAAAAAGTTACAACTAAAACACTATTCTTACATTCAAAATTGACAAAGATTGGAATACATACTGAAAATGAAGGTTGAAAAATAAGAGTCACTTACTTTTCCATTTTTTGGCTGCCAAGCAAGTCTGCAGATTGATTTTGCATTTACCACATCATTGCATTTTTGTAGCAGTGGCCAACTAATGGCACATGTCTGGTTTTTTAAAAAAGAAAATTTATTTTCCTTTATGAAAATGCCCCCCAAAATATACGCAGAACTAAATACATTTAATAGGTGGTTTCTTCAAATTGATATACATTTCAGAAAAAAGCAACTTTATGCACTTTAATTTAATTGTAATAATACCTGATTTACCTAAATTGCTTAAAGCCCTTCAGAGGTATAAAGAGTACAAATCTTAAATAATTAAATTAGGTAAGAGTACTTCCTGTGCAGAATAAGCAAACATACTCAGTGAATAAACATACATATAGAAAACCCAAATATGTTAAAATCTTAAAGTGTCTACAAAAATAAATAAAAATTTAAAGGTCTACTATAAAACATTAAGGTGTCAAAGTCAGTCTTTCTAAATAGCTCAAGAATGACGGGAAGGAACTGTGGCGACTAAGGTATGTCTGCGGGGGATATATTTCTTGTCAGTCACATTATCTCTAGAAATGCCAAGGTACCTCTAATTACCTTGGGAAAACTTAACTGTTCCCTCTGCCAATCAGAGAGCACTTTCTTTCATACCTCCTTTAAAATCTTTATCAGCCTAGGTTAAGCTATATATGAGACCTTCCAAATTAAGTGTGGCCAATGTCTTATTTTATTTTTGTATCCCTACATCTAACACAAGGCCCAACACATGGTAGTTATCTTGTAAATGTATAATAATTAAATTTACTGCCTTGATTTACAAAGCTTAAAGATAAAATATTAATCTATCATTCTCCTTGTGATTTGGTATAAAAGCAATTAGTCTTCAATGTATTTTCTTTTGCATTAGGTTATTGTGGAATTTGATCACAAAAACAACATTAATGCTACTCAAAGAACTCTAAAGAAAAACAATTATTAATTTGGCCCAATAATATAATATGTAAAACCCAACATATGATGGAAATGAACAAAAAGTTTTAAATTTAAATTGATGATTTTACCTGATCTGAAATTTGCCACACTCTGACAGAGCCATCACAACTGGATGATGCCTGCAGGAACAAAGAATAGATTTCTAATAATACTATATGAAAATACCACATGGAAACTGGTTCAATTGAGTAAATCAATCAGACTTTTATCTGCTGGGTGAAACTTTCTGCTAATTCTCTTACAATTTTTTAAACACATTCAGCAAAAACACAAAAAGAGAGGGGAAAAAATAATTACCAGAAAGATGTCCTTAGGATCAAAGGAAAGACTTAAAACAGGGGCATCATGTCCTCGAAATGTTTTCTGTTGGCTGCTATCCATCACATCCACAATTTTGACTAGGAAATCACTACAAACAATAAGGAGTAATGCATGTGAATAAATGCCAATACTAAATGCCTCTCCTAAAAGCTATGAACCAAATACTTCGAAATCACAAGAGTAAATGCTATAATTTCTTTATAGCAACTTATAAAATTTGGCACCCAAATTTAATGACTTATCTTTTAGTTTTGCTCTATTAAAGATGCTGAAAACCCAAGTCAAGATTTCCCATTATGTTAAAATACAAATACTTCCTAAATGGCTTCTTTAGTTACATTTTAAGCTTCTATTATTTGCTAATCTAATAACAGCCGCACCATTTAAAAAAGTACTATGCCTTTCACTTCACATCAGCAATTCAACCAATTATATTTTTTTCCTATGAAAAGCATCAAGGGAAACTGTAAAAATTCTGGTTGTACAGTCCAAATTCTAACGAAAATAATTTTTAAAAATATTGTATCAAGCTATCTTTTCAGCATTTATTGAATAGGCCATCTATAAAGCAATATATTTCAATTCACAAAGAAGCACAAGTTTGCCTTCAAAAACCTTTACTAAAGACTTGACTATAAAAATGAAATAACAACAAAAACATGAATAGTCAGAGTCCTGAAAATATTACTATGAAACAAATGAAGGAGCCCTTTTTTTTCCTAACATTATTTCCTTTTCTGATGTCAAAGAGCCTTACCTAGATCCAGCAGCAATTTTAGTGCCATCCCCATTAAAGACCACATGGTTTGCATTTGTAGTGAAGCGAGTCAATATACCATCTGGAACTCCTTCAGGAAATGTGTGCACTTGAATAGTATTATTAGAAACTGCAGTGACCAATTTTCCATTCTACAAGAAAAATAAAGGTAAGAAACATTGGCAAAAATAAATCCAAATCAACTGGGAGTCTCTTCATAGTTAAAAATCCAGTAAAAAAACACAAAAACTTAAAAATGTAGTTCATGTCGAGGGAAAAATTATCACTCATTATACAACTTTCCTGAAATGTACATTAGCAAGAAAAATTTGCTAGCTTTAGAAAACTTAATTTTACCTTCACCAGCCAATCTTTTAGCCTCTGATTTTGTTTTACTTCTGGCAAGAAAAATATTTAAATAGTATTTTTATGGATCCCAAGGAGACTAGAGAGTTTTTCAGAGAAAACATAGCTAGTCTTGAGGAAAGAAGGGATCAGAAGGCATGGCCGTAACGGCTACCATAGTGTTGTCCTATGTTTCCACAATAAAATCATTATACGTCTTTTTGTAGGGTAAAGTCTGAATACAGAATCCATGGCAGAGACTGGAGCGATGTGTCTACAAGGCAAGGAATGCTAAGGATTATCACAACCACCAGAACCTAGAAGACAGGAATGGAACAGAGGCTCCTTCAGAGCCCCAGGAAGAGTCACTCTTGCTGACACCTAGAATTCACTTATTGTAAACTAAGCCTAATACTGGGATTAGCAATATTTATCATCTTTGCCAATCTGATAGAAAAAAAAAATACCCAATTGTTGAATTTGGACTTCATTGCTTATTAGTGAAATTTAGCTTATATTTAATGTATGTTGGTCATTTATATTTTTTCTTCTGGGAATGTATTTTCCATTATATATGATCATTTTAAAAAGAATATCTAAATTATCTAAATATCACCTCATCTACCTTAAATAATCCTGGTTTAGAAAAAATATGAATCCTGTGGAAAGATTTTTGTACCCAAATACAATATACTCAAGTTAAAAGTCATCACAATAAAAACCTTAGGGGTTTGTAGATACTTAATTTCCAAAGTCCTTCTGAGCATGTCTTCATTCTCAAAGTAACCTACGTCTCATTCCTGTGTTTGCCTCACACGAAACATCAGAAAAATGGGAATATGAATATACGTTGAAAAAGTTAATGAAACATTCCTTTTTCCTAGAACAATTCCTTCAGTTATCTCAATTAGTGAATATCTTAGTCTGTTTTGTGCTGCTGTAACAAAACACAGACTGGGTAACTTATAATGAACAGAAATTTATTGGCTCATGATTCTGGAGGCTGGGAAGTTCAAGATCAAGAAGCCAGCATATGGAGAGGGCCTTGTTGTTGTGTCATCCCATGGCAGAAGGGCAAAGAAAGGACAAGAGAGAGAGCGCAAGAGGACCAGACTCTCCCCTTTATAATGAACCCACTCCTGAGATAATGGCATTAATCCATTCATGGGACGAGAGTCCTCATGGCCTAATCACCTCTCACTAGGCCTCACCTCCCAACATTGTTGCATTGGAGATTAAGTTTCCAACACATGCTTTTGGGGGGACACATTAAAACCAAAGCAGCGAGCTAAAAACACCACTGAGATTTCCCTCAAAGGAAAAAAGGGAGCATTTAAACCTTTCTCAAAAGAAAAGCATAGTTTTCGTGCATATATTTTAATTAGTTCACTATTAATAGCCATTAATCACTTTTAAGAAACATTCAGAGTTTACCTTTGAAAACTGTGAGCAAGTTACGGCATTATTACATGTTTTAAAATATTATTTCATAAGAGAAACAAAAACATACATCTATATTCAAAACTTCTATAAAAGTATTTTTGACCTAAGCATAAAAATCACATACCAGGATCATTTCATATCAATTGATATAACTGTTTTTACTACCTTCAAAGCACATGAATATGCTTTTTCTCCAACATTAATGGACTTAGGATCATCATCATCTAAGTCTTCCCAAATCCTCACATCACCATCACTTCCACAAGTCACAATACAACTGTGAAGGAAACATATACATTAAAAAGTCATCCAGTTTCAGGCATATTAGCCTTTTTAGAATACTACCTTTACATTTATCACTTTTTAATAAAATCAAAGTACTAGCCAATATTGTTTTTCTCATTTTATACACATAAACCTCAATAACAAAGACTACTAACTTCCTATTCTGTAAAATAAAAGGTGAATTTAATGCTCTCTACAGTTCACTCTTGGCATAAAATTATTTATTTGCAATGTGAGAAAGATGAGTGTATAATCTCTGAAACAGCAAGGACCACGTCTACCTTGCTCACCACTGTATCCCTAGCACCAATCTCTGACACAGGAACCTTAAAAAATGTTTGTTGAATAAATAAATGGATGGATGAGATCAATTATCCAAAGGTAACTATTGAAATGGATGTCTATCATCTGTCATAATTTGTTTTAAACCTCTCATCTTCCAAGTGCTTTTATTCATTTTGTGTCCTAACTAGACACATACAAAAAAGCAAATAAAAATACAAAATATAACATACATAATAAAATACAAAAATAATATATGGTAAGTGGCAAAAAAGGAGCCATATAAAGAACTATGGATGTTCAATAGAAAAAGATTGATCCCCATTCCCACCTATTCATAAGAAAGGTGGTATTTACTTTGGGAAGTCAAAGGGACAAGTAGGACTGAGTATGTTGAGACTGGTGATGAGGGCAGTTCCAAACAGGAAATCAACCAAAATATGAAGTCAGTGAGCATGGGGGAGTTTATGCGGAGCAGACAATCCAGAAAATGGCAAGAAAAATGAAGACTGGGGTTATCCCGTTTAGGATAATCTTAATGGCAGAGTCGTACTCCCTTCTATAGGAAGCAGACAGGAGGACCATAGGTCTCAGTTCGTTCAGGATACTTCTAGTTTATGCATCCAGTTGGTTTGGCATTTGTCCTGGATTTTTCACTTTAAAATATTTTAGTATCAGTTGCATCAAAATTGGCCAGGGTGTGTTTGGCAGACCTCTTCTTTGCATTTCTAGCTTCTGCCATGGTCTTGTTCAGTAGTGTAACACACATGCAATCCGTCTCACTTTAACACATGGTTAAATCTGGAAAATGACCAGTGATAACCCATTTCCCCCTTTTCTAACCCTTTCTTGATGCAATATAATTAACAAATCCCTTCAAGGACAACATGTGAGGCATTCACTGATAAACAAACAGAATTCAGACTTGAAGCCCCTAAGGATAGCTACTTCTTTCAGTCTCCAGTGGTGATGGAGAAGTATTTCATGTTGCTGTTCCTATGGACTACTTAGTGCATCAGCAGCTGCATGGGGGCATGTACAAAGTTGCAGGAGCCAGTTGGTGGGGCCTGTGGGAAATTATAGTGAAATTAATGAGAAATGTAGGCAGGAAATAGAGTTAAGCAGTTCTGTGAAGAGCTTCTAAAGTAGTCTGAACATTCTTCCTAAGTGGTTTTGTCATTTACTGTATCAAATAACTATATATTAATTTTATTGTTTGGCTACGCTTTTCAAATTTGGGGGAAAAAAACCAACACAACCCTTTCGGTAGCAATAAGCTAAAAAAATACATCAAGTACGTGTTTAATAAAAAATTAAATATTAAATTTCTGCTTCTCAGGAAAGTTGATAAGTATAACTTACACAAAATGTTAGTTGACATTTACCATGGGGCTATAGTCCAACCACAGGAAAATCAGAGGATGAAAAACTCCTGAAGAAGTATCTACTTTAAAAGTTAGCCATTATCTTGAGAAGACTGCCTAATAACTGCACTTCTATAGCTGCAGAAAGTAAGTTTATACTTTGTCAAGCATAACTCTTCAGTGTTGTCCAACAGAATTTTCTGAGATGACAGAAATGGTCTAAATCTAGTACAGAGCAATTAAAATGCTCATTTTTCATTCCAAGTTTTCTACTACAAACATAAAAAGTGACTTAATGTGTTGTATCCATTAGCAAAAGAACTTCTCAAGCAGTTAAATGATACTGATGTTATATCCATGTCATCAGGGGTTTTAAATAGAAAATTGGTGCCTCTGATTCTTCTGAGAAAAATAATGGATAAAACAAGAGAAATGAAATTTACAAAAAAAAAAAAGAACAAAAAAAAAAAAAACAAAAGAAAAAGAAAATCAGTCAGATTAATTCCAATAATGGTTTAATTTTCCCTTCAGTTCATGGAAACAAAGGAAAGTTTCTGGAAGTTCATTCTGTTGAAAGTGAAACGTGACATTACTGAGAATTCTATCTAAATTCATTGAAAAGTTTAATGCTAAACATAAAATTCTTAATTTTTAACAGTAATACAAATTTTGGTACTGTAGAAAAAACAATGTTCTTAACTATATTAAGAAATCTATGAAACAAAAAAGTACTTGGAATTAGAATTATAATTCATGATTGCGCCCAAATGAACTGTGAGATAATGTGCCAAACAAAAAAGAAGCCATACTTGTCAAATTTTCAAAGAGTTGTATTTATA
The DNA here is from genome assembly GCA_004363605.1 of Indri indri. Lineage (NCBI taxonomy): Eukaryota > Metazoa > Chordata > Mammalia > Primates > Indriidae > Indri > Indri indri. Next base: position 3,569 of record RJWJ010038897.1, on the reverse strand, counting down.
TCCAGAATAATTAAACAACAAAATTTTTGTAACAAACTGATGTTAAATACACAAAAATAATGGCATTGTAGGATGTGTTTTCTCCCTCTGCTGGCCATCATCAACTGGATTTTTAAAATCTTTGAGTCTTTGAAGAGTGACTTTATGAAACAATCCAAGTGTCCTACAGCAATGGTATTATTATAGTTTTATCAGAACAAGTCCTCTAAATCTTAGTTGCACTTAGTTCAAAACAGTAAGAAATTTTCAATCAAAGCATTCAACTTAAGCCTTTGAAGCTTTTAGGGAAATGCAATTAAGGAAAACAAACCTTATGCACAGGAAGACACTGAAATTTATCCCTACGAAAGCAAGTAAGAATTGAACAAATTATACATGAAAAGCTGAAATGGTGAATGATTTAATTTTGAAATTCTATAATTGCACTTTGGAATATCTTGACTTGTGGGAAGAATCTTTTGATGGAACTCCTATTTTTAATTGTATAAATTTATGTTCTGTGTCAGAATGAAATGAAATAGAGTAGGCTTAAAATCTGTGAAACATTCAAAGAATCACAGACAACATGATGAATTTTGTCTTTAAAAATATTGAAGACTCTATCATTGAAAAAGAGTACTCTGAATGGAGTTAAAAATACAGATCCTATAAAGATACTGAGGCTAAAACATTTACCCTTTCAATTAAAACAAATTCTTTTTTTTTTTTTTTTTTTTTTTTTGAGACAGAGTCTCACTCTCTTGCCTGGGGTGAGTGCCGTGGCATCAGCCTAGCTCACAGCAACCTCAAACTCCTGGGCTCAAGCAATCCTACTGTCTCAGCCTCCCGAGTAGCTGGGACTACAGGCATGTGCCACCATGCCCGGCTAATTTTTTCTATATATGTTTTTAGCTGTCCAATTAATTTCTTTCTATTTTTGGTAGAGACGGGGTCTCGCTCTTGCTCAGGCTGGTCTCGAACTCCTGAGCTCAGGGCGATCCGCCCGCCTCGGCCTCCCAGAGTGCTAGGATTACAGGCGTGAGCCACCGCGCCCGGCAAAACAAATTCTTAAATATTGTGATTCTTCCAGTTAGTAGAATTTGCTCTGACTTGCCAAGTACCTTAGAATGCCTAATGAGAGTATTTTCTCAGTGAAAAATGTTCAAAATATCATGTGGTCTAAGAAAAGAATTAATTGAAGATCTCATTTCAAATTTATTTCACATAAGATGCAACTCTGAAGAAGACTGCCACTAATTTTATGAGAAAAATAAAAATAACATTGTATTTTAAAAAACACATTTTTCAGAAAAATAGCAATACTGTGAGATAGGCTAAAAAACTTACTAAAGTATGTGAATATGTACTAAGAATGATTATTCTACTTATGTTAATGTTTACATTATATGTTAATGTTTAGATAATCGATGTAAAGAAATGTTTTTATTTTTTCTTGGGTAAATTTTGCTAATTTATATATTTATACCTTTGTTTCAAATTTCCAAAATTATTGGCATAAGGGTGTTACTGCAATCACGGTATTTTGAAGCCTTCACTGTACCTTTTTTTATCCCTAATACTGTTTTATTTGTGCCTTCTTTTTTTAATTCACGAGTCTTGCTAAATCTTTGTACTACTAGTTTCCACCCAAAAAAAAGCAGACTTTAGTTATCACATGTATGGGACTTGCTTTAAAATAATAAAGTAAGCAGTAAAAGAGTGACTAGGAGTATACATAGAAAAAAGCTTGACCACAGTATAATTATTAAAGGAAAGTAAATAGGGTTCATTATACCATTCTCTCTTATCCACATGTGGAAATTCCCACAATAAAAACTAAAGAAAAATAAATAAAAGAATAAGGAAAAAAATTTTTTTAATGTCACAAACATATATATATATATATTTTTTTTTTTTTTTTTTTTTTTTTTTTGAGGCAGAGTCTTGCTCTGTTGCCCAGGCTAGAGTGCCATGGAGTCAGCTTAGCTCACGGCAACCTCAAATTCCTGGGCTCAAGCAATCCTCCTGCCTCAGCCTCCCGGGTAGCTGGGACTACAGGCATGCGCCACCATGCCTGGCTAATTTTTTTTATACATATATTTTTTAGTTAGCCAGCTAATTTCTTTCTATTTTTTTTAGTAGAGACGGGGTCTCGCTCTTGCTCAGGCTGCTCTCGAACTCCTGAGCTCAAATAATCTGCCCGCCTCGGTCTCCCAGAGTGCTAGGATTACAGGTGTGAGCCACCACGCCCAGCCCACAAACAAATTTTTTAGGAAAAAATGTTTTGAAATAGTTTTTTAATAGAAATATTTTAGAGAACAAAGTAATTTGCCAGTGAATAAATATTTCAAAAAATTATAACTTTAATTCTTTTTAAATCTTCTTCCTCATTTTTTTTTTTTTTTTTTGAGACGAAATCTCACTCTGTCACCTGGGCTAGAGTGCCCTGCTATCAGCCTAGCTCACAGCATCCTCAAATTCCTGGACTCAAGCAATCCTTCTGCCTCAGCCTCCCAAGTAGCTGGGATTACAGGAGCACACCACCACACCCAGCTAATTTCTATACTTTTAGTAGAGGCTGGGTCTCACTTACTCAGGCTGGTCCCCAACTCCTGAGCTCAAGTGATTCTCCTGCCTCGGCCTCCCAGAGCGCTAGGATTACAGGCGTGAGCCACCACGCCCAGCCCATTTTCCTCACTCTCAACGTTGTCCTAGTTTAGATGATAACAAGAAGACCACCGTAAGTTTCTGAGCAGAAGGACTAATTCTATCATGCCTTCATCATCTTTATGAGATAACTATAAGTCAGTGATTACCAAGGCATTTCTTACCAACTGGACTCTCCATCCTCACAGAGCAATGTTCCTTCCTCAATCTGACCACCTCCCTAACAAGTGAGTCTCATGAGACTCATGGTCAGGCACCAGCAAAATCCCTATATCCTCAGCTTTTTTTCTGATCAGTCCTCTGAGGTCACCACCGCTCAGCCCTCTTAAGGAGTGGCTGATTCCTTTTCTACCCCCGACCCTGAACCCTTATTGCACTTCATTTACTACTTCCATTCTATTGCCACACCCTACTCTCTCTCTTAAAAAAAAAAAAAAAAAAAAGCCTGAAACTACCATTTATAGATTCCTAAAGAGAAATCCCCATGTCCTAAGGATTTTAGCACTTGGCTCATCATTACTCTCTCCAATAGCACTATTCTTATCGTAATTCTTGGTATTTTCAACATCCTTGTAGATGAAACCACCTGATACTCTTGCTTTTCCTCTAATGATCTTAGACTCCTATGGTCACGGCCTAGACCTTGTCTTTACCAATACTGCATCTGTTTCTTAATCTCAACTTCAACCATCCTAATCACTTCTTTTTTTTTTTTTTTTTTTTAATTTTATTCCAGGGTATTGTGAGGGTACAAACACTACAGTTACACTTTATGCCTTTGCCTCACCCAAGTGCGGGTTTAAGGCATGCCCTTCCCTCCCCCCCCCCTTAGTGCTCCCCATGTCCTTTAGTTGTTGATTTGCCCCCCCATCCCCCTAATCCCTAGGGAGTATTTCTGCCATGTGATCAACTTAGTGTTGATC
>RJWJ010038896.1:0-14741 GCA_004363605.1 Indri indri | reverse complement strand
AAAAAAAAAAAAAAAAAAAATTAGCCAGATATAGTGGCCTGTGCCTGTAGTGCCAGCTACTTGAGAGGCTGAGGCAGAAGACTGCATGAGCCTAGGAGTTCAAGGTTATAGTGAGTTATGATTATACCACTGCACTCCAGCCTGGGTGACATAGCAAGACCCCGGCTTTAAGAAGAAAAAAAAAAAGTCAATTTGCAAACATGAGCCTAATACTCTGGAGTTTCCAGGTTACCTCTTTCTTTTGTATTTTATGTACTTCATATTCTCTTTACTTCGCCCAGTGATACAGAGAGAGCAGCAATGAGGTACGGTAGAAACTCTTGCTCCATCTTGGTGCTAGGTACAGGTCTGTTCTATTATTTGTTGTACTTAGGTGTTTAGAACGTTTCATAGCTAATTTTCATTCAACATTTGAGTTAGCTATGGTAAGCAAAGGAAACTGCCCTGCCTGGCAAAAAGTCCTGGCTTCCCAATTAAAACAGAGTGACCTTAGCTCAGTCCCTTCCAGTCTGTGCTCAGCTTCTTCCCCAAGAGAGGCCCTTTTTGCTCCAACATGACACAAAAAAGAGAAGCAAATAGACCAGATACTGGCATTAAAATGAGTTTCGTTTACCCTAAGCCATATGCCCATTTATTCAGCATTTACTGAGTGCCCACCATGAGAAGGCACCAACATAGGCCAGGCTGCCCAAGGCAATGACAGAAGCCTCCCTCCAAGAGTTCACTCAACAGGAGAGAAAAGTCACCTATGCCAATAAAAGGCTGTGCATTATGCTCAAAAAGGGAGGACTAGTGGTGGTCCATACTCAACAATAGCCCACACAAAGGCCTGGAGTCAGGACAAAGTACCACATATTTGGGGAACAAGGACACATTTACTGCAGTCAGGCAAAAAAGGAGAGGATCAGGAGACTAAGATGCTTATCCAAAGTTGCATGCATTCTATGGCCATGAGCAGTCCACCAAAGGAAAAACCAAAAAACTATACCAGAATGAGTACAAAGCCATATGTCTTCAGTTTCCACTGATTAATTAAAGCATTTACTTTGAAAGGTTATTTGCCCATTTGCTCAATTAAAAAGGACAGTGCAGACCTAGGTGTAGTGGCATGCACCTGAAGTCCCAGCTACTCTGGAGGGTGAGGCAGAAGGATCACTTGAGCCCAGGAGGTCGGGGCTATGGTGCACTACAATTGCACCTGTGAATAGCCACTGCACTCCAGCGTGGGCAAAACACCAAGAATCCATCTCTAAAAATAAATAAATAAAAAGGATAGGGCAAAGTAAGTTTGGATTATGAACTTCAGCACCATCTTAGCGCATCCTTTTATATACGCTCTTACTTAGTGAAGAGAATCCTACAGTTCACATAGCACACACACACACAGTGTTTTCTATCCTCTCACCAGTACTTTCTTAGTAAATCTAATTCCACCTACTTTTACATGTTTTACACTGAATCTTCAAGCTGTAAAAAAAGGAAGCAACTAGTTAGTTCGCATTCTGCCACGTAAGTAAACCCTTTAAGGTTTGACTATTTCTAGGAGGGGACAGTCTGAAGACTGCACCCACTCTTCCTAACCCACAGGGTCTATAATTCCTGACCCATTCTGAAATTCTGCCTTATTCTTCATTTGGTGCTCACATTTCTACAGGTACTGGTTTAATAGCCCTGTATAAAGTAGTTGCATAAAAACAAACCTAATAGACACACCTACAACCTGTCTACCTTTTTGTTTTGCTCTGTATGTCTCCACAAGTTTCAAGTTATATTAGTTTGCATGTTACATATGAATATATATTTGATAAATTACCTATTACTCTTTGACATTAATAAAATTATTTATTTGATACTCTTAAAATAGAATGTTTACCCCTGGAATCAGAAGTCAGCCTATTTGGCAGTAATACAGTCAGGAGGAGAGGATTTTTATACTGAAGAGATCCAAGTTCTTCACAAAAGCTTAACACAAACTCAGAACACTGCAGTAAATCCTCATTCGAACAACCATCAGCCCAAAACTGAAGGCTGCTGGGTGGCTGAGAAAATGGAAGGAAAGAAAAGGAAATGACTCAAAGTAATCATGCTTCAAGTATGAGTCCTCTCCATTTTCAGTCGGCAGTTTAGATTTGAACTACCATCGGCTGTGGGAAGTAAAGAGCATGCATCAAGTCCGCAAGGAAAGGACTTGTTTCCTTCATGTTATCTGGAATTGTTCTTTTTTAATATTGTTGCTCTTATCACAGTTAAATATGTAACTGGGACATTTGGGAAAATAAAGTTAAAGTCCCAGTTTCACAAATGGGATGGCTCCTAACTTATTTTCATGTTGGTAATCTTATTAAAAATACATAAAACATAGCCAATATAATCAATGTGTGATCTTGTTATTTAACTCATTTAAGAGTCAACACTTGAAAGTCTGAGAGTGGGCTGGCAGTACTGTAGAACTTTCCCTAACCTAGGTTTCAACTCATTCCTTATCAATTAGTCCTCTCTTCACAAGGTCTTTAAAACACACACATACACATACACCCCCAATTATTTACCTAAAAATGATTAATGTCAGAACATCAGTTTTGATACTAAGTTTCAACTTGAATGTCAAACCCCATCCTGGGCACAGAAAAGAGGAAAAATTGGGGCTGCAATGGGTCCTATACAATATCCTCATCCATTTTCTTTTTCTGGAAACTCAAGACTAGCAGTTTTTAAATGCCGAGATTTTAAACCGCTGTTCCTGTAAGTGGGAAGAAACCAGCCATTCAGTCGCCGGGTTCCATCCCTATGTGTCCTGAGGCTTCAAGGACTATCGGTCTGCAGCCTGGGAGCGAGGGGAGCATCCTGGGCGGAGGCCGACAGTCCCTGTTTCAGGGTCCCCACGCCCGGCCCACCCGCGCCTCCACCTGCCAAGGCCCGGACCGCGGCCCGCTCCCCGGGGGCGCGCCCGCGCTGACCAACGGCCCGGGCGCCGCGAGTGTCAACGCCGGACACCTTCTGCAAACAAAAAGCGGCCCCTCGGCCCGACCCCTGCCCGGACGCTGGCCCTGGGACCCCCGACCTGCCCCTCCCACCGCGGCTGCCCGGCCCGAGACGCCTCACAAAGGCCGGCCCGGCCCGCTCGGCGCCGCGGGAACAAAGGCGGCCGCCCTGGCGGGGCCGGCACAGGTGCAACCGCCGGGCCCCGCCGGGCCCAACATGGCCGCGCCCGCCGGCCCCGTTAGCCGCCGCCCTCCCCTGCTGATCCTCCCAGCGACCCGGCCTCCGCCGCCCTCCCGGCCCTCCCCGCAACTCCCGACCCCTCAGGCCGCCGGCCTCCACTGGACCTCGCTCCTCTTGGCCGGCCCCTCAGGCCTCGCCGGGCCTCCCGGCCCTTCCCACCCTCCGCAGTCCTCCCGGCCCTCCGCCGTCCTCCCGAGTCCTCCCCAGTCCTCCCGGCCCTCAGGCCTCCGCGGGCCTCACCGCCGCCCCCTCAGGCCCCCGCCCGGCGGTTGGCGGCCCCAGTGACCTGCGGTGCGTCGCATCCTCCGGGCGCAGCGGCTCCGGCAGCTGGGCAGAGGCCGGGCCGGGGCCTGTGGCAGGACGGCCGCGGCGGGGAGGGGGCGGCGGCGGGCGCAGCGCGGCCAGGCCGAGGCTCTCCGCGCGCGGCGCCGACCCCGCCCCCGCGCCTCCCGCCCGCCGCCGCCGCCGCCGGGGCTGCCGCCGCTCTCAGAAGCCGCGGGAAAAGTGAACGCCGCTGATTGGCTGCCGCGCTCGCGGGGCCCGCGGACCGGGCTTTTCAAATCCTCGCCGGGGCCGCGCGGGCGGGGCCGGCCACGGGACCCGCGCGCGCCTGGGAACAGCGCAGGGCGCGCGCCCCGCTCCCGCTACTCGCCGGCGCGCGCCCGGCCCGGTCCAGGGCCCCCGGCGCCGCGCGCGGTGACGTCACGGCCGCGCGCCCAATCGCCGCCCTGAGCCGCGCCGCCGAGCCGTGGGCGCGCGGGCGCGGGGTTGGCCGGGTGAGCCCCACGCGCGGGCCCGGGGTCCTTTCCATCTCCCCCGCCATCCCGGACCCGCGCTACTGAACCGGCCCGAGGGTCCGGAACAACTCGGCAGGGAGACAGGCCCGTGAGGAGTGTCTCCAGAGCACGAGGGTCCTGCCGGCGCGGGGTGGGCAGGCAGCCTTGCAGCCCCTCACTGTCCAGGGACGCGTCCGGGCCAGGCTGGGTGCCACGCAGCGGCGGGGCTGGCGGGCCGGCGCGCTCAGGGTGCAGCTCCGGGAGACGGCTCAGTGCGGTGAGGACGGCGGGCGGGTGTGGTGGACACGGACACGGACACGGAGAATGGCAGAGGTAGTGCGGACACTGGCTGAAGTGGTAAGGATGGCTTTTCGTTAGCAATATACTTTTGCAGTGGAGGAAAGTGCCCAGCCCGAACTAAGCTCAACTCCGCTTAGCTCAGGGTGGCTGCGCGTGCAAGGGAGAATGGGAGTGCGGAGAGGCCCAGCAGAGTCCGGGAGAGAAAGAAGATAAGCGGGAAGGGCCCGTCTCTGCTGAAAATAGAAACAAATTAGCTGGACAACTAAAAATATATAGAAAAATTAGCCGGGCATGGTGGCGCATGTCTGTAGTCCCAGCTACTCGGGAGACTGAGGCACGAGGATTGCTTGAGCCCAGGAGTTTGAGGTTGCTGTGAGCTAGGCTGACGCCAGGGCACTCTAGCCTGGGCAACAGAGTGAGACTCTGTCTCAAAAAAAAAAAGGCGGGAAGGGGGGTTGTGTTGGTCCGTGTGAAACCCATCTGAGTTTGCTAACTGGAGCTGATGGAAGTTAGGCTCCTACCCTCCCTGGGGCGGGTGGAAGGACCTATCTCCAGGTGTTGCTGGAACAAATAAGTTTCCTTTTGGCAGCCTTGGGTTTTCTCAGTCACTTTAAGGGAGGCTGGGGACATCCTAAGAATGGGGCTTTGAACTATTAGAAACTACGTCAGCGTTTTTTCAAGTCTTAAGAGGCCAAGCTGGAAACCTAGTAGAGACAAGGGCTCCGAGGACCCTGGCTAGAGTTAGGTCAAGGACAGAATCCTTGTCAAAATGCACCATCCAAAGAGTGTACTTTCAGGGATCATTTCTATAGTTCTAAAAAAAAGTGCCACTCTGGTCCCCCTCGATAAGGGCCTTGCTGCTGCTTGGCCTCTAGCTGCCATCTCCTACAGGGTCTGCCTCCACTGCAGAGCCACCTCACCCCAGGTCATGCCCTTCCCTGCACAGCCACATCTAGTGACTGAGGGAGTGGGGTATAAAGGCTTGGTCAGTTCTAAATACTGTATGATTCCAACTATATGAGGCAAAACTATGGACACAGTAAAAAGATTAGTGTTGCTGGGGGCAGGGAGGAGAAATGAATAGGCAGAACACAGAAGATTTTTAGGAAGGTGAAACTACTCTGTATGATACTATAACAGTGGATACATATCATTATATATTTGTCAAAACCCACAGAATGTACAACACCATGAGTGAACCATAATGTAAACAGAATTTTCAGTGATAATAAAGTGTCACTGTAGGCTCCTTGATTATAACAAATGTACTAGTCTGTCGGGAAATGTTGATGATGGGGGAGGATGTAGGGGGTGGAAAGGAGGTGTATGGGAACTCTCAGTACTTTTTGTTCAATTTGTGAACCTAAACTTGCTTTAAAAATTAAAGTTTAGGCCAGGCAAAGTGACTCACACTTTGGGAGGCCACAGCAGGAAGATCACTTGAAGCCAGGAGTTTGAGACAAGCCTGAGCAACGTAGTGAGAAAAAAAAATTTACAAAAAAAATTTTTTAATTAGCGGGGCATGGTGGTGTGCACCTGTAGTCCCAGCTACTCGAGAGGTTGAGGCAGGAGGATCGCTTGAGCCCAGGAGTTTGAGGGTGCAGTGAGCTATGATGATGCCACTGCACTGTAGCCCAGGCAACAGCAAGACCCTGTCTCAAAAAAAAATTATTAGTTTAAAAAAAAAAGATGTTGGAGTCCTAACCTCCAATACCTCAGAATGTGATCTTATTTGGAGATGGGGTCTTTTCAGAGGTAATGAAGTTAAAATGAGGTCATTAGGGTGGGCCCTAATGCAATATGGCTGGTGTCCTTATAAAAAGGAGAAATTTAAAGACAGACACACATACAGGGGGAAGAACTCCACATGAAGATGAAGTCAGAGGTCAGGATGATACGTCTATAAGCCAGGGAACGCCAAGGATTGCTGACACCCACCAGGAGCTGGAGAGAGCCCAGGAACAGATTCCGCCTTGCAGCCTCAGAAGGAACCAACCTTGCCAACACCTTGATCTCAGATTTCTGGCCTCCAGAACTGTGAGACCAGAAATTTCTGTTACCCACTTAGTTTGTGGTACTTTGTTACGATAGCCCTAGCAAACTGCTACAGTCCCTAATAAGCGTCTGGCCCTTCAAACTCCATCTCAGTCTGTTTCTGGAGAAGCTGACCTATGGCAGCTGAAGGGGGCAGGGCTAGAGTTGGAGACACCAGAGAGGTGTACAGGGCAGCAAGAATAGTTGGTTTGGGCTCCTGAGCAGTGGAGACAGACATATGCTGGACTTGGGACTTGGGCAAGTATGAGGGTAGGGAGGTAAGCAGTGGCTTCTTTCTTCTCAGGTTCCTAAGAGCTGACCCCCACAGCAAGAGGCAAAGCCTTTAGCACTGGAACTGGGACCCTCTACCCCTTGGAGGTTCAGCTGCTGACTGTACAATGAGAAGCAGGTGGCGAGAGCCAGCCTGGGAGCCTGGCACATGGCGCACAGCCTGTGTTCATTTTCTTCCTGGCAGGCTGGGCTCTTGCCCAGGCCCAACTCCAGGTGCTGCTGTGGGTATCAGAGGAGGTGCTTGAGAGCTAAGATGTGAGCTGTCCGGACAAGGCTGTGCACCCACAGTCCTGTTCCTGGGCCTCTGACACCTCAGGATGCAGCACACTACTCAAAAATTAGCTACTCAAGGGCCTGCTCTGCTGGTACAGCCTCAAGAGTTTCGCAGCCAGGTCACCTGCAGATTACAGGCACCCAGTTGTGCCCTGGTGTTAAGACAGGTGCTATCACCCAAGACTTCAGCCAAACCCCTTGCTGTAGCCCTGGCCCGGCCTGCTCCCAAAGCCCCAGGTCTCCCCAGCCCCTCGGAAGTGCTCATAGTCCAGTGCTCTGCCCCTGGTCTGAAAGAATGGTAAAAAGGTCCCTAAGCCTAGGCAGGGTCCATTAAAAGCAAGCAGGATATGGGGGAGCCCAAGGCTTTAAGTCCAGGAAGGGCCTCAAGGGCAGGAAGATGGGCAAAGCCTGCTGAAACACTCTCCACTGCCCTCAGTCACAAGCTTCATCTGCTTCCCACTAGGGTAGGGACTGGCCCAGGGCATGCCAGGGGCCCCACGGGAAGGGATTACCAAATTGTTTACCCTTCCTCCAAACCCTATACTGGCTCCTGTACAGGGTGTGGGGTAGGGCTGCAACCGGAAGAGTCTCCTTGCCCCATGAGTTTACTGCCAGTACCCACCTCAAGCCCCCAGGAGCTCCTGGACGGTGTCCAGCTGGGTAGTGGCCAAATACCTCTGGCTGTGGAGGAGAATAGGTGCCCTCTCCAGGCCCTGGATCCCTCTGGGGCACAAGCCTGTAAACTGCCTGCCTCCCCAGCACCTTTTAAATTCCTGCAGTACGTGACAAATACCACCATACTGCATTTGATTTCACAGATTTGGAATTAGGGCTACTTTTCCCAAAAAATCTGCATTTAGAATAGTGCAATCAACTTGTAAATTTATTCAAAACTTGCAAGTATGTGTTTGGATTTTCTTGAAGAAAGTTATTTGGGGCTGGCTGGTCTTTTCCTGCCCAGTGCAAGCCTCCCTGAGCCCAGCCAGGCTCTCTCTGGGGGTGAGAAAGTGCTGATCCCCTTTAAGTCAGCTGGCTCCTATACAGGGTGTGGCCAGCTAAACTCCCTGATCTCTACCCTACACACACCAGGGGCCTCTCCCACAAGGCAGTGCGTGTTGCAGCTCTCCAGGGCAAGCAGAAAGAGGCCCACGTGGGACTCCACAGGTGGGTTACTGGGAAAGGAGGCCCTCTGCTGCAGGTGCTCCTCTGTAGCTCAATGAAGGCTCCCAGGCTCAATGCTCTGGGCCGACAGGGCAACTGTTTGGGCGCACAGACAACTTGGAAGTTCTGAAAGCCTGGGCTGCCTCCCTGGCACTGCAGGCTGCAAAAGAAGCTGCTCTTGGAGTGAGGCCTCTGGCAGGTAGAGGGCCATTAAGAGGAGGCCAGATCTTGGGTGGGCCCAGCATGTAGCAGAGTATACAGGGATAGTAGCAGCTGGGGCCCAGCCTTGTTTTGGTCTCTTGAATGCTCTTCTCACTCTCTGAATGAAAACTCTGCACTCTGGCTGCCTGCTGTTCAGTCTCCACCTACTCAGGGCCTACAGCTCTAGGAGGTAGAGTCCACTGCCCACGTGGCCCCAAAGGAACCCACATGGCCTTCCTGCTCCTCAGAGCCACATGTCTGGCACCTCCTGTCCTGGACCTACTGCCCCTCTAAGAGCTGCTGCCAAAGGAGCCCCTGAGCCGGACCTGGCCTCCCCATACCCCAGCAGGGCTGGGGTCCCCCAGAGGCTAGGCTCATTGCTGTTTCCATGGAGATGTGTGCATTCTGACCCCAGCCTTTCTCCATCCCAAGCCAGATAAAGAGGGCTTCCAAGTGGAAACCTATGGTCTCAAGCTGCCCCTCGTCCCATGCCCAGGTGGCTCCTGCCTCCAGGGATGGGAGGGAAAGGAAGGCCCCTCCCCTCGGCTCAGGGCCCAGCAGGCCCAGGACCTGCACAGAGCTGCAGTGAGGGCCTGAAGGCCTTCCACTCTCAGGCCTGACTACTGCTCTTCAGCCAGAAGCTCGACTTTCCGAAGGCCCAGCTTTGCCCCAGCTCCCACCCAGTCCAAAGGCCACTTTGGTCCGCTGAGACATTCCACAGGAGCAGCCACTGCAGCCAGTAGGCAGCACTTAAAGGCCCCTCTAGGCCACGTAGACTAAACTTCCACTGAGCTGCGGTCCCCATGGGGCAAGGGAGATGGTCATGGGAACAGAACTCCAGCTGAGAAGTCACCCTCCTCTGCCCAAGTCCTGGCTGAGAGTCCTGAGGTGCCTAAAATCAAAGTCCCAGTGGTCACCTCCAGGAACAAACCACATCCCAAGACCAGGGTTCAGTCCTGGGGGCAACTGCAAACCCATCTTCCCCCCAACGCTACTTCCTGAAGAGTACAACCAAGCCCAGCAGAGCCCCAGGTCTAAGAAGCCCCTTGGACAGCCACAGGCACTCACCAATCGCCTCCAGGAGCCACGATGCAGAGCAGTAGGCGCACTGGCGAGGGGTTGGTGGGGTTCAATACCAAACTGAACTCCTCTCCCTCTCCCCATGCTAGGTCTCAGCTGAGAGACTCCATTCTCCAGGAGGCCTCCTTGATCCCCTCCCAGGTTGGGCTGAGACCCTCAGGAGGGGACCCACAGCTCCATTTCATCTCCAGGTGGCAATACCTACCCTGGAGTCGGACTGCTGGGTTTCCAGACCTCATCCTTCCTTATACCAGTTTCTTAGGACCACAAAGTATCAGAAAGTTACTCTCTCACAGTTCTGGAGGCTAGAAGCCCAAAACAGTGTTGGCAGGAGAGGCTCTGGGGGAGGACCCTTCCTTGACTCTTGCCAGCTTCTGCTGGTTCCCACCATCCTTGGTGCTCCTTGGCTTGTGTCAGCAGCGCTCCAGTCGCCACGTGGCCTTTTCCTTGTGTGTCTGCCTGTTTGTTCTCTTCTTGAGGACAGAAGTCTTATTGGAGTAGGACCCTTTCTAAGAACCTCATCTTAACTTGATTACATCTGCAAAGACCTTATTTCCAAATGAGGCCACATTTACCGGTACCAGGCTGGGACCTGAGCCTATTACTTTAGAGACCACAATTCAACCACACCTCTCTTATTAGTTGCACTACCTAGAGCAGGTTGCTGGGACTGTGTGAAATGGTTACAATGACAGCCAGTATAGTCACTGTCAGGTCCGAGCCGGCCTCCCTAGGGGCATGGGCTCACACCTGCCCACCTCCCCCACCAGAGGGCGGGCGCGCGCGCCTCCTTCCAGAACACTCGCTGAACGGGGCGCATAAGTGGGCGCCCGAGCAGGATCGGCGTGCTGGGGCTGAGAGAAGCCAGGCAAGCTCACGCAGTTTGGTCGAACCGTGAGGAGAGACCTGCGGGAACCTGAAGGAAGCCGCGGGCCAGGGAGACATCCAGGCCAGGCCGGCTCCAGGCCCCGCCCCAGCGCTCCCACGCCCCGGCTGGTTCGTCGCCGCAGCTCAGGGTCTCTCCGAGGGACGAAAGCGATGTCTGGAAGCTGCGGCCCCGCGGACAGGCTGGGAAGACCCGCAACCTTCAGCATGCCGCCCCCACTTCCTCCTGCCGGCCCCAGCCCCCACTCTACCCGGACTGCCCCAGGGTTGGGGACCACCCAGGGTACATCCTTGTGGCTGGCGCTGCCCACTCACTCCGGCTTAGGAGTGACATTGTTTTTGGAGTGACATTGTAAAGACACATTGTTTTGTGTGCTAAAGTAGCACTTCTTGTTCTGATTATGAAAATGGCAAGATGTTAAAACCCACAACTACATAAGGAAGAAAATAAACCTTCCTGAGCCTTGTGCCTGCCGCGATATCCTTGGGGAACGTGCTGGGCCAATTCTCTCCTGGACAGGTGCGGGTCTGCGGCAGCCTGAGCCAGCCAGCAGGGGGCAGCCACTTGGGACACGGAGCCTGCCTCCTCTCCTCCAGCCAGCCTCTTTTATTTTTTACTGGAATAATTTTAGATTTACCGAAAAGCTGCAAAGACAATACAGAGTTCCCCACACACGATTCCCCCTAATGGTAACCTTCATACTTCCAGGGTAGCTTCCTGGAAACCAAGACCAACACTGGTCCATTATCATTAAGGAATCCCCAGACTTGATGCAGAGTTCACCAGTTTTCCCACAAATGTGGAAGGATCTAAAAAGAATCAGATTTGGATCAAGGATTGCACTGCAGGCTATCACAGAAGCCTGTCCCAGACCAGCTATTAATATAATCCTATAACCATATAACCATAACATGGACAAAGCAAATGAGACAACTGTTTGTTTTCAGGTGGTAGAAAACAGGAAGCACAGGACTGTGGTCCCCAGAGAAGGGAAACTCATGAGGCAAATCTTGACCTCCCCAGCTCTTCATTTGTGTGGCAGTCAACCAGGGCACAGGGAGAGGGGGTCCAGCCAGGGCGCCAGGGTGTGGTGCCCCACTGAGCTAAGGGGCAGTGACACAGCTGGAATCTGTAGGGAGGGCACTGGAGGAGTAGAAAATGTGTGCATTTCCTGAGATGTCCCGCTGTCCTTGGCTGAGGTTACTGGATACACATAATCGAGGTTAGACCACCTGGACTTACCAGAGAGCATCTGCCCTGGGAGCTCTGGCCTAGCCAGCCAAAGCTGGAGAGAGGCCTCATTCAAAGCTCATGAACATCCCTGGCATGAGTCTGAGAATTCGGATCCACGCCCTGGGACTGGGACTTTATCCTAGAGCAAAACGTTCTCTAGACACTTCCTATCTGAGTTATCCATTGCTGTGTATCAGATCACCCTCAGTTCTTCCCCATGTGTGTGTCTCCACAGGCTGTTGAGTGCCCTCATGACCTTGCGGCTGACTTCCCCCAGAGTGAAAATCCAAGAGAGAGCAAGCCTGAAGTCGCAAAATCTTCAGCGACCTAGCCTCAGAAACCATACATTGCTGTGTCCACAAAATCCTATCGCCCAGTGTGGGTGTGAGTACCTGGAGGCAAGGATCTTTTGGTCACCACACACCCTAACAAAGCCTAACACCAAGTTCTGATAAGATCCACAGAGGATCTCAGGCACAGATATGCCTTTACAGAGCATAAAACCAAGTCTATCTAAGTTCAAGGTGATACACTCCAGTAATTGAATTGCCTGCTAGAACGAAAATCAAGAGTCTTCGGGGGAAAATAACAGAATCTAGAGACTCTATAGTATTTCATCTACAACAACCAATATACAATAAAAAGTCACTAGGCATGCAAAGAAAAGATAAAACGGGGCCATAATCAAGAAAAAAGCAGGTCAGGTGCCAGTGACTCATTCCTGTAATCCTTGCACTCTGGGAGGCCGAGGTATGAGGCTCACTTGAGACCAGGAGTTCGAGACCAGCCTGAGTAAGAGACCCTGTCTATACAAAAAATAGAAAAATTAGCCATGTGTGGTGGCATATGCCTGTAGTTACTACTCAGGAGGCTGAGGCAGGAGGATCACTTGAGCCTAGGAGTTGGAGGTTGCAGTGAGATATGATGATGCCACTGCACTCTACCCAGGGCAACAGAGCCAGACTCTGTCTCAGAAAAGAAAAAAAAAGATATATTTATGACCATTGGGTAAGCATAGATTTCTTAAACAAATCACAAAAAGCACTCACCAAAAAGGAGATTAAGTCATTAAAGTCAAGAACTTCTTTTTTAAAATTTTTTAAGACGTGATAGAGAATGAAAAATCAAGAACTTCTGTTCACCAAAAGACACCAATAACAGTTGAAAAGGCAGTGAGCTGAATGGGAGAAAATATTGGAAATACATATATCTGACTGAGGGCCCATATTCAGAATACACAAATAATTCTTACAAATCAATAACAAAACTGCAGATGATCCAATAGAGATATGGACAAAAAACTAGGCTTACACAGGCACTTCACACAAGAAGTGGCCCAAATGGTCAAAAACATATGAAAAAGTGCCTCAAAATCCTTAGTCATGAAAGCCAGGTGTGGTGGCATGTGCTGTGTCCCTGTAGCCCCTCTCACTCAGGAGGCTGAGGCAGGAAGATTGCTTGAGCCCAGAAGTTCAAGTCCAGTCTGGGTAACATAGCGAGAGATCCTGTCTCTAATTAAAAAAAAAAAAGAAAGGAAAATGAAACAATATGCCCCTCACCTTCTAGAATGATTCAAATCACAAGAATCACAGAACCAAGTGTTGATGGGGGTGTGGAGTGGTCACATCACTCTGGTTCTGCTGGTGGTGGGGCAAGCTGATAGAACCCCTCGAAAACCATTTGTCAGTATCTACTAAAGCAAAGCTTCAGCATGCCCTCTGACCAGCAGTTGTACCCCTCTAGAGGGCATGTGCCTGTGCCACAACAGGCAAGTACAAGAATATTAATATCATCGTCATTCGCAATGGCCAAAAATTCAGGGGCCATCAACCATTAACGTTGATAAACAAATTGTGTATTATACAATGGGATACCACATAGCAATGAAAAATAACAAGCTACTGTTACCCACACAACCTTGATGAATCTGATAGACATAATGTTAAGTGAAATAAGCCAGATAAAATAGTTTGCACTGTTTGATTCCATCTATGTAAAGTAAAAAAAAAAAAAAAAAAAAAACAGGCAAAAGTGATGTTTGGCTGCAGAAGGCAAAGTAGAGGCTACCTTTGAGAAAGGCTGATGCTGGAAGGGGGCAAGAGGAGGATTCCAGAGAGCTGACAGTCTACAGCCTTGATCAGAGCCTGGGTTGCATGGGTATGCACATGTTGGGGAAGTGCTTCAGATTGTACTTAGGACTTCACTGTGTGTATGTTACACTTTAAAGGTTTAAGAAAACATACATTTGCATTCACCCTGACCCAGTAATCTAGCTACTAGGAATCTGTCCTTGAATCCATTATGAATAAATTCAGTTTTATATACAGAGAGCCCCCCAGGTAACAAAGTCTGAGAAAAGAGAGACATTTCCTCATTCTTATGTAAAACAAGACTGAAGTAGGCAATCCAGGCCCTCATCTTTCTACCCCACCGCTCATAGAGCCTTAAGGGCAGAAGGAAGCCAGAAAGGAAAAAATGGACCAACCTCACTTCAAAGACCTTTCCCCTGAAGTTCAGATATAACTGCAAGGGAGGCTGGTGAGTAGTGTTCCAGCTGGGCTGCCCTAGGCATACCGGAGTTGTGCTGCACAGGAAAGGAGAGAGTGGGTATGGCTGTGGGGAACCAACAGTCTTGACCTCAATCCCATAGAGGCTATTCTTCCGTTCTCAAGATCCGAATGCACAGCCCTCCCATCTCCCAGCCTGGAGCCACCACCTCCACGTGCAGGGTGCAGGCAGTATCAGTGGGGCAAAAGGAGGCTAAAAGCTGGCCCTTGCCCCTCCTGCTGCATGTGCCTGGCCAAGGCTGCTCCCAGCTGGAGGAAGGTGACCTGGCCCTCCAGCCTCACCTAAGGCTTTTCTCCTGGGCTCAAACTGTAGCCATTGCCATCGCTATTAAGTGCAAGCCACCCACCATCCCCAAGGTTACCATGTGCTTTTGTCAGCTCATTTGCTCTGGTACCTGGCTCCAAACCCTCTCGGCCCACAGGCTGCTGATCCAGTCACCTACTGTCCCAATCCAGCCCTCTCCTATTCCTCCTTTCTCCTCCTCCCCCCTAGTTTAATTCCCTGGAGAAGCCTCATAGCCAGTCTCTTGCACTCACCTTTGACTCTACCGTCTCTCTCTTCATGACACTTCCCAGCAAAACCCCAATCCATTCGAATCCTACTCTGCCTACTCTGCACCTGACTGTGGCTGGAGCACAATGCACAGCCTTTCTGAGTCTTCCTCTGGTAGTCTGACCCCTAACCCTCTCCCTAACCTCCTCCCTAATCCCATTCCT
>RJWJ010038895.1:0-14735 GCA_004363605.1 Indri indri | reverse complement strand
TTAGAATTTCACATTAGTGAAGAGTCAGGGAACACTGTGTCCTTGTAATTTCTCTCAAAGCATATGCTCTTCTTAGGAAAGAGATTTGTTAGAAATGGGGCAGGGAGTTGAGTGTGTTGGGAGAAAGAGGAAAGGTAGATAAGGGATTTAAAGAAAACAATATAGGGTATTTTAATTTGTATTTGGATAGTTATTTCCTTATTCATTTTCGCTGAGTCTACAGTTCTCCAACATGCCGTGTTTTTATGCTTTCCGAGTTTGACTGACTCTGAGAATAGTTTCCCTAATATGTGTATGTGTTTTAGAGCAGTAATTACTTTTTTCCCTAGTTTTAATATGATGTGCTTACAAGATTTGCTGTAAAACCATTTTTCAATCTTGGAAGAGCAGGTAGATGCCTATTTTATCTGGCTCACCTTTTGTCTTGCCATTGGGGGAACAGCGCTTCCCCCACCTACACTGATTTGAAGAAGGCACCATCTTACTACATAGCCCAGAGGTTACTACGGCTCTGGGATTAAAGATGTCAGCCCAGTGTGACCACTTTTTGAAGCAGAGAAGATATACTATTGGGGGCAGTTTGTAGTGACAATTTTCCATCATGGCCTTTGGGGTAGAACATACCATTCTGCTGCAGAGAGGTTCACGGAGAATATGCACCGAGAGAGACAGAGCAAGGAGGGAGGATCCAGGGCTCCAGTGTAGAAGTGGATCATTTCGAGTCTCAGATGCATCCTCTCTTTGTTTTCATGAGCTCATTATTGTCCTTTCAGTAAAGTCTGTATTTGGCCTAAGTTAGTTTTCTCAGTGTTTCTGCCATTTTATATATGCCCAACCCAAAGCATGCCATTTTTCTTCTTATTTAGGTTGAGAAACCTCTAGTTATTTGTTTTTACTATTCAGTTAGAATACCGTTAAGTAGTGTTCATGATGGTATGTTCTTTATGAGCTTTATAATGCAGTTTCTTAAGTAGGAATATTATCCTTTTCATGGGTTATATATACATGATATAACTATTTTTAAATTCAAAATTATTTGGCTAATTCAAAGTATGATCAAATTCGCCCATTCCACCACGTCCTTCTTTTAGCATTGAAAATAGATTGGGAAACAGCAGAGGGAACAGGAACAAGCTATTACAACATGAAAAACCAAGTTTAGAATAAGCATGATAAGATTATTTTGATACTAAAAATCTTGAGTCATCCATGTTGGGCAAAAATAAAAGAATGTGGAAGTGCTCATTCCTTAATACTATACATTTATTTTTTAATACTATCAAGATAGTAGTTTTATAAGAAATCTGATTAATGTAAGGAATTTTTTTAGTTTTATCAAACTTGTTTCAAATATTTGAGCTAGTCTTTATCTGTTCTAATCAAAATTGGTCATTCTTGACAGGCTCCAAATTTCTATATCCACTGGAAAGCTATGAAGTTGTGCAATTCTTGTTTCATTGATGTTCTGAAGTTACAGATAACACAATGATGAGTAACTGGAGATACTTAACGAGATAATGTACCCATCCCTGCTTCCCAAGCTGATGGGCTTTATGCAATTTCTGGTTCTGAGTCTAATTACTTTAGAGTTCTTATAATGGGCTAGATTGCAACATGAAATCAGCAAATTCTTACAGTTCCCTTGAGAGATCTTTGAGAAAGCCACAGTAATGTAGAGATTGACTCATTTTCCACTGCAAGGTCTGATTGTGATGTGTTGTGAAAGCCAACATGCAGTCAGCAAGTCAGGCAGGTCTGAATCATGATTGTCCTTTTTAAAAATTTTTTCAAAGATTTTTTTTTATTTCAGAATATTATGGGGGTACAAATGTTTTGGTTACATGGATTGCTTTTGTTTTGCTTGAGACAAAGTTATAAGTGTGCCCATCATCCAGATGGTGTACATTATACCCATTAGGTTTGATTTTGGCCATCCCCTCCTCCCCACTCCCACCTTCTTTATTTTTGTTGAGTTTTACTTCCATCTGTGCACATGTGTGCTGTTTGGTTAGTTCCAATTTAGTAGTGAGTACATATGATGTATGTTTTCCCATTCTTGAGATACTTCACTAAGGAGAATGGTCTCCAGTTCCATCCAGATTGTTACAAAAGGTATTAATTCATTTTTTTATGGTTGAGTAGAACTCCATGGTATACATATATCATATTTTATTAATCCACTCATGTATTGATGGGCACTTGGGTTGATTCCACATCTTTGCAATTGTGAATTGTGCCGCAATAAATATTCAAGTGCAAGTGTCTTTTTGATAAAATGATTTTTTTCCACTTTGGGCAAATACCCAGTAGTGGGATTGCAGGATCAATGATAGGTCTACCTTTAGTTCTCTGAGGAATTGTCATACTGTTTTCCATAGAGTTCGTACTAATTTATAGTCCCACCAGCAGTGTATGAGTGTTCCTTTCTCTCCATGTCCTTTCTCTCTGTGTCCTCGCCAGCATTTGTTGTTTCGGGATTTTTTGATAAAAGTCATTCTTGCTGGGGTTAGGTGATTTCTCACTGTGGTTTTGATCTGCATTTCCCTGATGATTAGTGACCTTTAGCATCTTTTCATATGTTTATTGGACATAAGTCTATCTTCTTTTGGAAAGTTTCTGTTCATGTCTTTTGCCCACTTTTTAATGGCATTGTTTGATTTTTACTTGCTGATTTAGTTGAGATTTTTGTAGATTCTGGTGATTAGCTTTTATCAAATATATAGCATGCAAATATTTCTCCCATTCCACAGGTTATCTAGTCACTCTGTTGATTGTTTCCTTGGCGGTGCAGAAGCTTTTTAATTTAATCAAGTCCTATTTATTTGTCTCATTTGCAACTTCCTCAACTTCCCCTAGACCTTTCTAGTAACTGACAATGCGGTGTAGCATAAAGAACCCTTGACGGACACCAGACAACCTATATTTCAATCTTGTCTGTCTTCTTCTATCAGTGTGACCTTGGATGCGCCACTGAGCCTGTTTCTTCATCTATAAACTGAAGATAAAAATTCACATCTCACAGAGTTGTTTTAAAGATTAAGTAAAATGTGGCTGAAATTCTCTGCAAAATTGGGGGATGATTTCTGATGGGCTTTTATTTTTCCAACAAATAATAATAACTGCTGGTGGTTTAGAGCATGAAATATGGACAAATTGTTTGGGATCCAATCCTGTCTTTATCACTTAGTAGCTGTCTGACTTTGGGTAAGGGATTCCACCTGTCTTTGCCTCACTTTACTCATCTAAAAATGGGTATAATAATAGCACTATCTCATATAATTGTGAGAATGAGTTGAGTTCATATTTATAAAGCACTTGCTTATATTTACAAATAGTAATGCTATGTTGTGTTTGTTAAGCAAAGAAGCAGCTACCAGCTAGATAAATAAAGGGGCTGTTTGCTCTCCCTCAACTGATCTAGGCAAGTCCAATATTCTGAAGTTGGCATTGAAGGGTGGAGAGTTCTGTCTGCTAGAGTGGTTGGGTTGTTTCTCACAGCTGCAAGCAATTTCCTAGGAGGTGCCTTCCAAAGCAGTTTCCTAGGAGGTGCCTTCCAAAGCCCTGCCAATAGCTTGAGTCTTTTGAGGAAGTGCAATCTTATTCCCTCTGTGTTTCCTTCAGCCAAGGATAGTCTAAGGCTCAGCTATTCAGTCCCACAAACATCCCTGTCCCAGGTCCACTGCTTCCTGACTGAGTGCTGGGCCCAGATTGGGAGAAAGGTCCCTTCACTTATAGACCAGGAAGCACTGATCCTTTGCTTTCTCTAGAATTCAGATTCCCAGGCCAGAGAAGCCTTTCCTCTTGAACCATCCAAGCACAAAAGGATTGATTGCTCCTCTCCCCACCCCACCCTCTCCTAGACAGTGGATTACTCTGCTCACCCTACTCTGCTTGGTCCACCTTCCTTGAGCAGTTCTCATCCACTAAGGGATTCATTATGATTTCTTTCCTTGGATGCTTTTCTGGCAAGATACAACCTGCTTATCCACTTGCAGTATTTCCAGGGAGCGGCCAGTGTGACCTTGGGTAGGGGTGAAGCAAAATCCTTAATTATAGTTCTTACTTCATCTGAGGTCCAAGGTTGAAATTCTACAGTTTCCTGAATGCTTTGCTCATGGAAGGGGGGGCCCTTTAGAAGCAAATGGCATTTAGGAATCTTACGAGTGTGCTTTGGGGAATGTAGGGGGTCTCGGCAAAGTGAGGAGGAGGGAGGTGTTGATGAAGGTGCAGAGGAGAGAAATTGGAAGGGCAAAGGTGAAAGATAGACACAGGGAGCCAATGAGAGGACCAGGAGTGGGGTTCACTAGAGAAATTAAGAAACTTTGGGGTTCAGAATTTTGTCTGGAGTCCTCTGATTACCAACCAAAAAATACTGCCCATTGGGCCTGAGATATCATATTCCTTCGTTTTTAAGACACTTCTCAAATGAACAATTTTGTTTAAGTTAATTGTTCCTCAGTATGGCCACAGAAGACCCAATCATCCTGATGAAGTTATGCTATTGAGAGAAATAGGCATAAGAATTAGGAGTATAACGAGAGCACACACATTGAGGCACGAGGAACCTCTGTGGGTACTGCTCTGGATGAATGTTGAGTCTGAGGCAACGGGCAGCACATACTGCATTTTGAAAGAAACTCCAGTGAAACTGGACGTAAATGGAAACCCCTCAAATGAGAACAAACAGAAGCTATTTATTCAAAACCTAGCTCTAGCCAGGGAGTCACCACCATCGCTTGCATTTTGCAGAGAGTAAAGGGCAGTCAGAAGAGTGGGAAAGCTTATAGTGAAAGAAAGGGATGCTCTGATTGGAGATTACTGGTGTGGGAGAGCTGAGGGATGAGTTGACAAGAACTGGGCATCTTATGTAATTGGTTTGTGGAGCATAGATGGCTTTCTCTGATTGGTCCTGAGTTTCAAGTGGGGACAATAAATAGAGAAGCTGGCAGGTGTTGAGCCAATCCTGACCATTCTGGAATGATTGCCGTAGACGTTGTGGTTTGGCTTCCTGGATTCGTTGCTATAGAGGTTGTGGGTCAGAGTTCTATCATAACATATGATCTGGCCATTGTCTGTTTGTATACCCAGTCTTTCAGTAATTTCCCTATTAAACTTTCTTTTGGCCATACAGACATGTAACATAGGCTCATCAAACTCAACATGTTCAAAATTAAGTTCCTAACTTTCAATAAGTTCACTAACCTCTATGCATCTGCTAAAACTATAAACCTGGGGGGTCTATGATGTTCCACCATCTGTCTTACTACCCACAGCTAATAAATCACCAATTCCTATCAATTTCACACCTTTAATCTCTCTCCAATGTGCACCTTTGTCTGTCCCAGTGGTCACTGCCTGTGCTCCAAGTCTTCATAATTTCTCCTAGAGTTTATTGCATGTTACAGTCTTCTCAACAACTTTCATTTTCTTCCAATAAAGTCACCTTTTTGATATACAAAGCCCTGCGTAACAATAGGTCAAAGTTTAAAATTCTTTCAGGGGCTCATCAGTTCATCCATAACCTGAATCCCAACCAGCCCTCCAGCTTCATTCTTTCCCCATTTCCCAATCCTCCAACTGTGCTCCATCATCATGAGAAAATTTAGTTCCCCATCTAAGTCATGTTTTCCTGTCCTCTATGCCTTTGCATATTGCACACACTAACTTTAACTCTTCCCGTCACTCCTTCTCACTTTCCTCATGCACAAATGTTGCCTGCAGAAATTGTACTCCTTCTTGTGGGCTCGGCTGAGGTATCACCTCCTCTGTTAAGCCTTCCACGGCTTCTCCCAGGTGAATGAGATTGCTCTCTTATGTGCTACCATAACAACACACAGATATCTATTACAGTACTTATTGTATTATACTTTCTGTTTATTTGACTATGTTCCACTTTAGAATATTAATGTCTGTACAGCAGGGATGACTTTTAAACAAAATGGTCTCTCTTTCACCACAGTGTCTCGCATTTAGGAGGTGCTTAATACATTTTGTTGAAAGCGTAAATGAAGCAATAAAATTATAATTAGGTGCTGATAACCTTTGTGCAAATAAATGCAACCTTGATTCACTCCGTTTCACATGTACCTTCCTTCAGAGGACAGCTTTCTCTACATTGGTTGAATAAGCAGGATGTTCAGCCTTACCATCTCTCTGGCATTTCCCCATAGTGCCCCTCAGAAACTTGTGGTTCCTCCTCACTCTTCCCGGCATCACTGTGTGCTGAGCACTTGGTCAATAACTATCACACTGGGCAATAGTCCTCTTGCCACAGATCTTTCTTCCCCACAGGAGAGCAGAAAAGGAACTTAAGTGGAACATGCCTCATTTCTCCTCTTACCAGCTTGCCACTGTATAGCTGATTAACAATTTGGGAGTGAATAAGTTCTTGACAACTTGAACTTTCCAAAAGGTCCCAATGAGAAACCCTCCAAGGATGGTGGGGGGCGGGCATTGTGGATATGTCTACCTTGTGCCCCTCTTCAGGTCATCACCCTTTCCCCAAACCCCACCCTCTAGAGATCTCTTTTAGTGAATTTGTAGCCATGAGAAACTCATCCCTGCCCACCTGGTAGAATCTTGGTCCCTGCATCCAATACTTCACACCAGCATTTCTCTATTTAGAAAATGTGGGGTGGGGCAGGGGACAGTCCTCAGTACTTGCATGTAGGTTTCTTAGCACAACCGTGTTTGGAGACTTCTGCTGTGACCCCTCTCAGGAATACTTCAGTGCTACAAAACAAAGAGTGGTGCTCTCCCCGGGCCTGCATTCTGGAAATTGGACTTCCTTTTCAATATTCCCACAGGTGCGAGAGTAGGTGCACCCAGTTTCTTTTCTACTGAGCCTACTATTTGTTAAAGCAGGTTAGGTGCAGCAAATTCTTCAAGGGCAGTCATCACTTTCCTTTTAAAGAAAGTAGAGAAGTAATATCTAAACCCATGTTAAGAATGGAAACATTTCCACAAATAGGAAAGTATTGCCATTATGGACAGCAGCTTTTGGTTCTTTTCCTGCTCTGCAAAGGAACTATATTGCCCTTTAATGGAAGGTTCTGTTGTCCTAAAAAGGCTTTTAACATTCACATGAGGAGTAAATTTCTTATTAGAGTAGGATGAAATTATTTAGTTCTCCTTCATGGGGATGTGGTCAGGTGAGGAGTGAGTCATGTTGGTGGTGATAATTCATCTCGTTCCATCCACATGATGTTCATGGCCAGAGTCTAGATCACACAGCATTGCTGTGTTTTAATAACCTCTGGTTGTATTCTGGGAAAAACATGGTATGGATGGATAATACTATTAACTGTTAAATTGTGTTTAAGTACAATTAGTATTTTTTCTCCCTCTATTTTTATACCACCATCTAAACAACTTGTGTTTCATTGTCTTGAAAGAGGAATGCACAAGGCTACATGTATTAGTTGGCTAGAAGTCCTGGATTTTTACTCCATAAAGTATTCTTATTAAAAGAACTGAATTTGTAGGATAGAGAAAAAGGGCTTCTTCTGAGGTTAGAAATAAACCCCTGCATCAGAGAGACCAAAATGATGGTGGGTCTAGAAGTAGCAGGCACTGTTCCTTCTTTCTGGGTGGGGCTGTTGAAACAGTTCTGATAGCTTGTGCAGAAATTATGTGATAACAGAAGACACCCACCTTGGCTATCTCTCTGGGGGAAACCAAAAAAGACTTAGGTGCAACTTCCTTTAGCCCAATGTGGTGGGGGCTCAGATACAAAGTTAATTTTACTTAAAGAAACTGTAACAAAGCTGAGATATTCCTGGTACATCAGAGTTAGTGGACTAATTGTGAATTAGTTTCCCATTTACTAACTTAGCGACCTCGAACAAATTTCTTAACCTCTCCAAACCTCATGTTTTCATCTGTAAAATAGGGATAATAAATTTACCTTGAAGGGTTGTTTTAAAACTAATGTAAATGAGCTAGCGTTTGCCAAGGACCAGCAGGGTATCATTAAATGACATCCATTATTATATTATTACTTCTATTTGTAATAAAGTGACAATTATGTTTATGTAATAGTTTGATAAAAGGCTCGTTTGAGCCTATGTGAACCTCTCATTACTGTGCTGTCACCCTGCCTGAGTACACATTTGCATTCTCTTCAGATTTTTTAAAGATATACATATGGTTTTATCGAGTGAGGAGCTCATTATTGGAGATAATGTCTCAAATTTGTAAAATGAGTCAGCGTTTAAGTTAAGAACAAAAGTAATATTTTCCACCTCTTCACATTTCAAAGATTTACTCATACTAAATTCTGATTTATTACATGTACATTTCAAATGAATTATGAGAAATTCATTTAAAAACATGAAAATGTCAACCTAGAATTTTAATTATTGTGTTTACCACATACTCGAAATGTGGTAATGTCAGGATTATATAAACTAAACAAATTGAACACATCTTTAGGGAATAACCATTTCTAGTATAAAGTCGTGTGTCCTTATTCCCTTAATGTTTCATTGTTCAATTAATGCTAATGGATGACGATACAATAACATTTTGTGAATTTAATTTTCTCAGTTTCTCTGCTCTGGGAGGGTGCATGAACAATATGCTTTAAATGACTCTGGCTTTGTTTCAAGTCATCCAATTTCCTGTTAAAATGACGTTTGCTTTTGGACTGATTTTCTGACAACTTATTTCTCAGTGTCTTAAACCAGAGCTTTATAACCAGTGGTAAATAATGCACCAAAGATGGGTTACAAGTGTACTCAGGGGGGATTCCCCAGCCTGAAGTTGATGGGTGGGGTCTTGGGATGGCAAGAGCCACATAATCCCTCCAGCTAAAGCAGCTTCTTTCATCCACCACAGTTCTCTGCGCATATATTGTTATTATTGTCTATGTGTGCCATAAAATGAAAAGTGCAGATAGCTTGTCAAACAAATAAAAGTCATAATTAACTTCTAACTAATTAAAAAAACTCAGTTAACCCTTTTGGGAATCTTTCCACATTTTAAAAATGTTACCTCTATGGTTCTTTTTCTTAGGTTCAGATATTTGCAATTACATTTTCCTGGAAAAAATAAAAAGACATAAATCTTGCACTGACAAGCATCCACTCTGAGAGTGAACAAATTAATAAAACAATATAACAGAAAACCAATATAATTTCAAAATATACTAAATTTAAAAGCTTTTATATTAAATCTCAATATTTAATAATCCATTTTATCTTAATTTATTGTTAATATAAAAATGCTTTCTCTTAAAATATTTTCTTCGAATGAATTATTTTAGAAAAGTGGCATGAAACATCATCAGACATTCTCATCATGGCATTTTAAACATTGATTTGCATCAGATCATAATTTTTTGTTTTTACAGAAAATTTTATTTCAGGATGAGTAAATTATAAAAGAATTTATTAAAATAGTTGTAAGTTCACCTCTGTGATAAAGACCCAAAAAACAGTAGTTTGAGTAAGATGGAAATACTGGCTGGGCGTGGTGGTTCATGCCTGTAATCCTAGAACTCTGGGAGGCTCAGGTGGGAGGATTGCTTGTGGTCAGGAGTTTGAGATGAGCCTGAGCAAGAGTAAGACCCTGTCTCTACTCAAAATAGAAAAAATTAGCTGGGCATTGTGGCATGTGCCTGTAGTCCCAGCTACTGGGGAGGCTGAAGCAGGAGGATCACTTGAGTCCAGGAGTTTGAGGTTGCTATGAGCTAGGCTGACACCACTGCACTCTAGCCAGGGCAACAGAGTCAAGACTCTGTTGCAAAAAAAAAAAAAAAAAAAAAAAAAAGAATTATGGAATTATATAATTTCTTTAACAAAGGAATCCAGGGAAAGCATGATAACTCTGAATGGCAAGGATACAGCTCACTTATTATGGACTATTCCAGTGTCCCACTTATACCAGATTATTCCCACCTCATGGTCCAGAATGTCTCCTCCAACTCCAGCAAAATGTCTATGTTCTAGCTCTGGGAAGGAATAAAGTGAAAGACGCAGCATTTTGTTTTTATTGGTCAACCTTGATGTTTCACACTTCATTGCCTCTTCTACGGGCCAGAATTTAGATACATGGCCATACTTACCTTCAAGGAAGGATGGGAAATATAATCTGGTTAAAAAAACTTCATCCATATGAAAGGGGAGAAGGGATGTTATAAAATAATTACCAGGCTGTGTGGGAAAGGACTGATGCAGCAACAACAATCACATATGAAACAAAGAAGGGCACATTTAGTTCAAGAATGTCATACTGGAGCTGGGTTGGCATGGTTGAACACTTGTGAGTCTTCATTTGTTTCTTTGAAAAAAAAAAAGAGGAATTACACACAACTGTTGCTTAATAATGAATAATTTCTCCCTCCTATAGCCAAAAGATCAGGCAATTAGAGTAGAACATCCCAATTTGTACAGAACTGCAGAAGGCTCACTGTGAACAGTCCAAAGAAGATGACCGCTCTGAAGGCAGCCTTCTGTCTGCACACAGCACTGTCCTCCTGACGCAGGGGTGATAACTTGCTTTTGCTAGTTATGGGGTCTGTATTATCCCTTGTGGTTTTCCTGTGCTGCCAACTTTAGAAAAAATAGTCTTTTAATTAAATTTTTCTCAAATTACTTGATTTGATTGAATCATCTATTTCCTGCTTGAAACCTGATGGACACAATGTATAATTACAGTTAGCTTTTCCGCATGTTCTGCATCCATGGATCCAACCAACTGTGGATTGAAAATATTTAAAAATAAATAAATAAGAACAATACACTCATAAA
This sequence comes from Indri indri, assembly GCA_004363605.1. NCBI lineage: Eukaryota > Metazoa > Chordata > Mammalia > Primates > Indriidae > Indri > Indri indri. The sequence goes on along the minus strand of RJWJ010038895.1, from coordinate 3,984 downwards.
AAATAATACAAACAAAAAACCTATATAATATAGCAGCTATTTGTTGCTATATTATGTGAATAATAATTCCAAGAGTTGATTCTTCTTGAATGCATGGAATGCCAAACAAAATAATGTATTTTGATGAGTCTAATTGATTTAGAGAGAAAATTCAAAGAATACAAGTTGGCAAAAGAACAGATATAACAAATCAGAAAAGAATTAAAACATTCTCAAGTCCAGTCAATACTGTATTCAAAAGCATGTATTATCTCATGAACAATAAAAAATATTTTGAAAAATAAATTTTAAGTGTATGAAAGAGTCTAATTCCATTCTGGAAAAATAAAAATGACCAGAATTGATCTGAGAAAAAAATCTATGAAGAAAGATAATAAAAGTTTTAAAAATTATAATCTCTAAATAATTTTTGTATTCTCTCTGAAGAAAAAATTTCATTAAAAGCACCAATGGCCTTAGGAAAGAATAGAAAGACAACAGGGTTATACAAAATAAAACAGATAATCAAAATATCATAAGTGTTGGAAGATTAAATTGCTTATTCATGTGCTAGAAAAATGTGAAACCCTGGATGAAATAGATCATATATTATTTTTCTTTCCAGAACATAAACAGAGAAAAGTCATTTTCAAAAATAATATTGATAATTTTCTTGACAAAGATTTAAGGTACAAAATAACCTCAATAACATTATCATGTATTTTGACTTCTGCTTCTGGCCATGATGGAGTGACAGAGAACAGATTTAATCTTCTGCTGGGAAGGGGATCCCAAGTGGATCACACCCATCTTGCTGAGTCTAGGAGACAGAGATTGGATTTCAAGGAGGCTGAAGTGACTAAAGTCTTAAGGTCAGATTTTTACAGAGGCAGCTCTTGATATTTAAGGAAAAAAATAATAACACACGTATACAAATTCTTCCAGATACTTGAAAAGCATGAAACATCCTGTAACTCATTTTATGAGTCAACATGACTTTGACAGTAAAACTCAACAGGAACGTTACTGACCCGTGTACATTACAGTCATTTGACTCATGGTCATTGATGCAACAATTCTAACTGAATTCAGCAACGAACTGAATTCAGCAACATATGATAAGGATTCTACATTGTGTGAAAGGTTGGCCATTTTTTCATGAATGCAAAGTTTGTTCAACATGAAACTTTCTGTATACTATTTCCTAAAATTTCCTTCTATTATAAAATTATGGAGAAAAATATCATAGCTGCTCAAACAGTTGCAGAAAAGCTTTTGATAAAATTAAAGAATTATTTGTGAAAAAAAGATTTTATGAAATTAAGACTAGAATGTAATTTCATGAATATAACAAATATATATGAACAACTTCATCAACATAACAAATACACAAGTGTTTATTTGTATCCAAACAAATACATGAATAAATGAACCCAGGTCGCTAATGCCAGCATCATACTTAATGGAAAAGTGCTGATGGCTTTTCCTTTGGAAGTGAAAGAAGAATGTTTGCTATTATCACTTATCTTCAATATTGTACTGGAGGATTAGGAAAGTACTGTTAAATAGAAGACAAAGAGAAACTGTGAAGGAAAAAAATTGATAATTTTGACTATATGAAAGATAAAGCCCTCTGTTCCTTAGAATAGTCCTTTAAGATAGTGAATATCAAGCAAAATAATGGAAGATATGTACAACCCTTGTAACTAAAAATGGCCCATAATTCATAAATAAATCATAAAAATCAATAAGGAATAACAGCCTACGTAGTAGAAAACTAGGCAACAACGTTGAATAGGCAATTTATAAAAGAGAATATCCACATTTGTAATAAATAGCAAAGTACATATTGCTACTTTTTAAAAATAGTAATTGGGAAATGTAAAATAGAACAACAATGAGATTCCAGTAGACACCATCAGAATGGCTAAGATTTTAAAAACTCTGACTATGTCAAGTGTTAGCAAGGATACAGAATAATAGGAACTTTTATATAGCTTTGGTGGAAGTAAAGTATTCTCACCACACACACACACACACACACACACACACGAAAGGTAAAATTGACAAAGAAATATATTGAAGGTACAACGTTATGTTTTGATGTACATTTACATTGTGAAATGATTACCTCAATCAGGCTAATTAACATATCCATCACTTCACATTCTATAACCAATTTGAAAACTAATTTTGGATGATCGTAGTAAGTCTAAACACATGCATGTCATGTGAACCAGAAAATCCACTTGTAGATACATAACCTAGATGCGTTTTTGTCCTGGAAGACATATCTAAAAATATTCATACAGAAAAAACAAAAACTAGAAAAACCCAACTATCCATCAGCAGAATTAGTAAATAATCTTTAATGTAATCATATATTAGAGTACTATACAATCACAAAAATGAATGAACCACAGCTACATGAAGAAATGTGAATCAATCTCATAAATAAATTATTGAGGAAAAATCTCCCTGAATACATTATGTGTCATTCTATCTATATAGATTTCAAAACAGGCAAAACTAAATGACATTTCTTAGGAATATGCATATATAAATAGTAAAAGTATAAAGAAATAGTTGGAAATGTTTACCATAAAATTAAGGATAATGATTCATTGATTCACTAGGATGACATAAAAAAAGAAAAAGAAAAAATTAAGGACAGTGATTACTTTTTATGTATCAGGCAAAGGGCACAAAAAGAAGCTGCTGACATAATGTTATAATTTTGAGCTTGGGTGGTGATTGCATGAATATTTCAGCTGTACATGTGCTTTATACGCTGGTTGTCCTTTTAGCCTGTGGTCCCCTGAAAATAGTCTAGTGCAAAGATTAAGTGCTGAGATGGGAAATGAGAGCGAGGGCAAGGGGAAGTGAGGCAGGAAGGGTAGGCGGTACAGTGCAAGGTAATGTGGTGTCACGCTAGCCCTGTTTCATGCTGCAGTGCAAACCACATAGCTGGCCGCTTGGCAGGTGCACCTGCTGTGCCTCAGAGCAGCGGTCCCCAACCTTTTTGGCACCAGGGACCGGTTTCATGGAAGAAAATTTTTCCACGGACCGAGGGTGTGGGGCCGGGGACGTGGTGCGCAGCTCAGGCAGCAATACTTGGCCTGTTTCCTAATGGGCCACCGACTGGTACTATGCCGTGGCCTGGGGTTTGGGGACCGCAGCCTTAGAGGATATCTCCAGGAGGGGTCTGCAGAGAAACTGTACCTTGGAATAGAAGACTAGAAGGAAGGAGGAGAGGGAATTCACATGACTGACTTGTTTCTGTCTCCTGTCCCTATTGGTTAAAGTCCACCATCTGATGTGTCAATTCCCCTGCACACCTGGATTGCATTATTGGCTGGCTTTGGCAGCCACCTGGGAAACCAGACCTTATCCTCTGTATATTTGTGTTTTGCTTGGATTCAAGAAATCTTGGAGAGCTGGGTGCTCCTAGATTGTAGTCAATTGACTTTAGATGGAAGAATTGTGTAAGTGTGATTGGAATTTGATTACCACAAGAACAAATGCAGTGAGGCAAACAGAAAAGAAGGTCCAGTAGTCAAGAGAGGCCAAAGGGATTTTAAGGAGGTGTATACAATATATTTGAGAAAAATACATTTTAAAATAAAAAGTAAATTGACACATATTTTGTATATACTTGTCTTATCCGTAAACACTTACCTGAAATAAATTTATTCTCCCTAGCATCCATTATTTGATGTATTCTTGCATTCTCATAAAATAATAACAACTTCTTGATTTCTATGTGAAGAAAAGTAAGTTTTATTTCTTATATACAAAACAAATCAATTTGTAGCTTCATATTGATGGAGGCAGAAATTAGTCCATAAAGGAATCTTTTTGTGATAATATACTAAAATTTCTGCTTATTTTCAAAGGGATTAAATCATTTATTACTATTATGATATAAACTATTTTTGACATATTAAATGTAATTTCCATTCATCCTGCAAGTTACTTATTTTCAATCACTGTGCTTCTATATGA
>RJWJ010038894.1:0-14729 GCA_004363605.1 Indri indri | reverse complement strand
GGGCCAAGGAAGCTGTGACTCTCAAGGACTGCCAGGTAAAATTCAGGAGGCCCAGTTAAATTTGAATTTCAGGTAAATTTCAGATAAATGACCAATTTTTAATATAAGTATGTCCCCATACATCATTTGGGCAATACTTACAATAAAAATGTCATTGAATTTCTGATAAACAATGAATTATTTTAGTAAAAGTAGATGTAAGCATGTTCTAAATAATTCATGAGACATTTTTATACTAAAAAAAAAAACGCTCATTTATCTGAAATTAAAATTTAACGGGGTACCCTGCACTTTTTATTTGCTAAATCCGGCACCCAGATGCAAGAATGCCCGAGAAGGGAAAAGAGGAGCAGGAACCCCTCAACCCAGGGCTGCTTGGGAGCTCTGGCCTGGGCCAGCAGCAAGGCAGGCCTCCAGCCCTCACCCCAGCCAGAGTCAGAACTCCTGTTGTCTTCCTGACATTTATTTTAGGAGTCAGCACAGCTTGCATTTGATATTGGGGGGTACCATTCGTGTCTCGGCGATGGGGCCTCCGAAGGTCTTCACCCAGCCCAGCCGCCGCCTCCTTTCTGCTGTCTCCCGGAAGCCTACCTGGTGGCCGTCGGAAACAGCGGAGCTGGTCGCCAACAGATTTAGAGCTTTTGTGTATGTTTGGGTGTGTTTGCGGGGAGGGGAGGTGGGGATTTTTTAAGGTTTTTTCGATGCTAAACCGGTCGCCAGACCGGGGCTGAGCTCCCCTCGCCCGGCCTCTGCAACCTCCCGCGGAGGCGCGGGCGGCGCCCTCCCCGGCCCGAGCGGCTCGCTCCCGGGTCCTCGCCAGCGCGTCCGCCGGCCCCGCGCCCCGGCCCAGGCCGAGGCTGCGCCCGCCCTCCCGGCCGTAAGACACCCGGCGCCCGCTGCTGGGACTCTCGACCTTCCTTTGCAAACCCGAGGGCCTGGCGGGGGGGAGGGCAGCAGGCGGAGCCCGGGCCGGGCCGAGGGAGCCTCCTCCATCCCTCGCCCCCGTGCGCGCGACGCGATCAGCCCCTGCAGCTACCCGCCCAGGTGAGGCGGGGCCGAGGAAGCGGGTGACGGCGCCGGGTCACAGGAGCGCGTGCGCTCGGACACACTCTCATTAACAGGGGCCCCTTAACCCGCCCTTTATCTACTGGTTTTTCTCTCTTCTCATTTCCCATATTCCCTCACTTGTGCTTCCCGAGTAGCAACCACCCGCACCCAAGTCCGTGTCCCGACATCTGCTTTGAGGGAAACCCAAACGAGGTCAGCCCCCTACCCAGCCTCTACTCTTGCTGCTTTGAGCAAAAGTCAGAAATCTTTGCCCTCATGGAACCAACATCCTTCCCTTCACACCCTCGTTCCCTACCTTCCTCCAGGACCTCACTGCTTGCCAGTTAAGTCTAGGTTTAGATGTCCCATCTCGAAGTGATCTTACCTGCCCTGCCTCTCCCCATCCAACTTTCCCCCAGTAATTGCCCTCACAGAGCTTGTGCCTTTCTCATTGCACGTGTCACCAAGGTGGTTTCCGCCACCACCGCACCGACTCGGCAAGCACGGGACTATGCCTGTCTCCTTCCCACTGTATCCTCTGCCCTTAGCACCACGCCTGGCACCTAGGTAGGGCTCAGAAAACATTGGCCAGATAAATGAACGAATGACTTTATGCCACCACTGTCATGAGTGAAAGGTAAGAGGAGAAATAAGAAATTCATTTTCGTGGACGGACAGGCAAGGAGGAAAATTTCACAGTGACCAGTAGTTGGTCAGTACTGTGGCTGAGATGACCACAAATTTTGGAGTCCTAGACCACCTGGTAGCATCAAGATTGTCCCTGGAGCCTGGAGAGAGTGACAAGGGGAGAGAGACAGTGAGATACAGAAGGGACAGGTCACCCACAGAAAGCATTCCTCCCTCCTTCACCATCTCCCAGTCACAGAATGTCAGAGATAAAAGGGGCCTCAGAGACCACCTATTCTCATTTCACAGGTGAGAAAACGAAGACTCAGAGAGGCACCTAAGCCTAGTGAAGGTCCTACCATAAGTGACAGGCCTCCAAACTCTGAGCTCATTGCTCATTTCTTATTAATCTGAGCCTCAGGCTGGCCCGTTGTAGGCTGGCGATGGACTGAACGATTGTGTCTCCCAAAATTCACATGCTGAAGCCCTGGTCTCAGTGTGATGGTGTTTGGAAGTGTGGCCTTCGAAAGGTAATTGTGTCATGAGGGTGGAGCCCTCATGAATGGGATTAGTGCCCTCATAAGTAGGGTCCCCAGAGAGCTGGCTAGCTTTCTTTCTGCCGTGTGAGGACACAAGGAGAAGTGGCTGTCTGCAACCTGGAAGAGGCCCTCGCCAGAACCCGACCATGCTGGCACCCTGATGTCAGACTTCCCAGCTTCCAAATTGTGAGAAATACATGTTGTTTAAGCATTTGTTATAACAGCTCAAATGGACTAAGACTTTGCTAATTTGTTATAGCAGTTCAAACAGACTAAGACAAGGCTTCAGGCACAGTTTCCCAAGACACTGCCCTCAACCATGCACAGCTCGCTGTTCTAGGAGAGAGGGCTTCCAGGAGATATGCCTGCAATCAGCTATTGGTAGGCTGGTCATGCCCCTCTCCTGTAACCTAGCATTCCCACCTCCCCTTCTCCCACCGAAGGACTGCTCTGGGAGACTCCTGCTTTCTAGAACTTGTGCTTTGGATTCTAACTGCCTCTCCCAGAGTCAAACTCTTGCCTTATTCCCACATACTCAGGACTCCCCAAAGCAACCCAGTGCCCCTTGGATGCTCTGTGCATCCCACATGGGACTTGGACAGTAAAGGCGAGCCTCCCTCATTGACGCTGCACTAGGCTCTGCCCATTCATTTTGCATTTTGGCCCAGCAATAAGCCTCAGCCCAAGTGGAATGGCAGACTGTCAATGACAACCGGTAAGTGTCCCAGCCAAAGTCTTTTTATACCTGGTCTTCAGTGTATCAGAAGAATGAGCAAACACACAGAAAAAATAATAGCTCACATTTACAGAAGGCTTATTATGTACCAAGACCTATGGCAAGCACTATATTGGTTTTAATGCAACAATCCTATGAGGTAGATACCTTTATTATCAACCCCATTTACTTATGAGGAAACTGAGGTTTAGTGAGGTCAAGTAACTTGTCCAAGGCCACATAGCTAGTAAGTGAAAGAACTAGAAATCAAGGCCCACCCCCTTTCTAGTAGCCCTACCGACACTTCCCTCCCCCTTCTCTAGACTCTGCCTCTCTCTCTCTCTCTCTCTCTCTCTCTCTCTCTCTCTCTCTCTCTCTCTCACACACACACACACACACACAGCCTTCCACTGTTATGCACAGAAGTGGATAGGGAGTTAGTGGTGTTATTCCTCTAAGAAAATTTGCATTTTTAAAGTGGTTGTCAAAAGAGGCAATACTAACCAAAAGAATCTTTGATTCTCTGCCTTAGAGTGTCTCAATCAGTTGTAAAGTAATTTGTCACTATTAACAGCAAAAGAACTGAAATTTGAAAGTGACCTACCTTTTGGGAAACCAGAGTAAATTCAAGATCTAAAACAATATCACCATCACTTGGATTTGATACGTATTCTTAGGTGGAAGGGAGAGGATGTTCACTGGTAACTGCATAACCCACAGCCCATTTTGAATATGGCGCAACCCAAGTAAATATGATGGGTGTATTATTAATAGCTGTGGCACTTAGAAGTATTATAGCATTTCTTTTCTCCCAACTTTTCTAGACTTTATCAAAATCTGAGTATCCCCACGGGAGTATACTTTCTGACATGGGAACATCCTCCATCATGAATGTAGCAGCTGGGAAGAGATGCTCTAACAAAACTGCAGGCACAGAAGGCACTTTGCCAAGGTACGTAGGAAGCCCTGACAGTGCAGAAGACCCCTCTGTCTTTATTCAAGAAGGTCCCCAAACCCTACCTCCTCCGTGAACTCTTCCTCCATATTCTCCCATCTGGCCAGGGCCAGGTAGACCTGCAATGAGAAGTATGAGTAGAAGAAATTGGTCCCCAGGTTGCTGATGCAAAGACTTATTCATTTATTTATTCACTTATTCATTGAACTGATATTTATTAGCACCTGCATGTACCAGGCATAGCGCTCTGCATTGGGGTTACGTGCTGATTTCAGTAAATCTAGTCCCTGCCTTCTTAAAGATTACAGCCTCAAAGATGATGATACCCATGACAGCTAGATTCTGTGGAGCAGAGAGGACCAGATGGCGGCCTAGGTCTCCGCAGTGTTCATTCATTCATTCAACAAACATTTGTTGAGTCTGACTGTGTGCCAGGACACAGAGAGAAATCAGACAAGAGCCCACAGTCAGGAGGGGGAGGCAAAATGCAAATGTGTAAGTTCTACAGAGTTGAGTCACGACATATGTGCATGTAACATTTGTGCATGCATTCTACAGCAAAAAAGTGAGAGAAAATAATCAGTTAAATAACACAGTGACTCATCCACCATTACTCCCAATAAGCAAGGCCCAAGCTTTGATGTGATATAAGAAAAGTGAAGCTTTTCCCATGTGCCTCTTGGTGTGACCCTTGCCCACCTTACTGACATTCATTTATTATTAAAAACACGTGTTTTTTTTTTCATATAAGAGCCCTAAACTCAAGCCAACTGCTTTGTCTGGTAATTAGCCAACAAGTAAGTCATCTGTTTCATCACTGGCTGTGCTGGACTTCTTATGGGCTGTGATGAGCTCCATGGGCAGGGTAACCGGATGGTTTATCATCCAAATGTTGAGAGTGAAGTGAGGCACTATTGATAATTACACTAGAAGAAGAGGCATAAACTGAGACTCCCCTGGGCAAGACAGACACATGGCATCCCTCTTTCTGGGTAACTTAAGGGATTTTTATTTATTTATTTTCTAATCTGAAAAGAGTTTTAAAGTGTATAATATGTTTTGTCCTACAAGTATTAAATGTAAGAATGATTTCTAGTTTTCATTTTAATTTTGTTTATTTTTAAATAGATTAGAAGTTCACCTGATTATTGAAAAGGAATACAGTGAAAAGTCCCCCTCCCAGCCCTGTCTTCAGCTAAGTTGTCCCTAGAGGCAACCGATTTTACCAAATTCCTGTGGGTACTTCCAGAGATGTTTTATGCATATACAAGCACATATATATATAGTTACAGAAATAATAACACAATATTAACAGTGTTCTACATTTACTTTTTTCTCTTTACAATATGCATTAGAGATAATTCCATATTGATATAACAAGCTTTCCCCTATATGTGATGCGTACCAGCACACTATGGATGTATATAATTTATTTAACCAGTCCCCACGGATGGACATGTAGATTGTTTCTCATCTTCTGCTGCAGCGAATGACCTTGACCATACATCATTTTGCATATGCGCCAGTATATCTGTAGGACAAATTCCTGGAAGTGGAATTGCTGAGTCAAAGGGCAAATGCATATATCAGTTAGGATTTTGTTTGGTTGCTCATAACAGAAAAAGCAAAACAACAGTCATTTGAACAAGATAGAGATTTATTTCTCCCCCAAATAAAAGAAGTCTGGAGGTGGGCCACCCAGAGCTGCCCTGAGGCTCCCCAATGTCATGAAGGACCAGGCTTTTGTCCTTTTGCTCTGCCACTCTCTGTCCAAAATTTATACAATTGCAGAGGTCTTCTTTAAAAGAGTACAAAATTAAAATAGTTGGAATGTGAAAACAATCACAATGTATTACAAATTTTTAAAAGGTGAAATTATATAAACACAAAATTCAGCAACAATGTTATAATTATTCAGCCGCCCAACATACCTTTACAAATGGTTTTTTCCTACCTTTTTTTGGCTATGTGTTCTCTGATCACTTTTTCATAGGACAAGATTTCATAATATCATCTATTTATTCTGAAGAATAGAAAGGTAATTGAATTTTTCCTCTAGCATAGCTCATTAAAATTTATTTTTATTATTGATAGTTGGTATGTACAAAACATATGAGACATCCTCACTATTTATAGTACCACTACAGGTTTATGCCCTACAAATATAGGAATTCTGATAAACTCTATGATTCACGATGCTCATTAAAAAAAAATTGGTGTATTTCAAACTGTATAAGCTAAATTATTGAGCATTTTCTCCTGAAAGGAAAACGCTTTCATTTTGACTAGGCATCAGTGAGTACCAAATTCTCTATTTACAATTTTATACAACTGATAAGTAGAAGCATATTACACAGACTAGCTATTGGTTTGTATGTTTTAACTATTTTTTTTCTCCTCCACTGCCAATATACTTCTTTTTATTTCAGAATATTACAGCAGTCTAAACATTTTGGTTACATAAATTGCTTTTGTACCATTCGAGTCAACGTTATAAATGTCCCCATCACCCAGATAGTGTGCACTGTACACATTAGGTGTGAATTTACCCATCCCCTCCTCCCCCGTCCCACCTGCTTGATTTCTGATGAATGTTATTTCCATATGTGCACATAAGTGTTGATTGATTAGTACCAATTCAATGGTGAGTGCATGTGGTGCTTGTTTTTCCATTCTTGTGATACTTCTCTTAGAAGAATGGTCTTCAGTTCCAACCAGGTTAATATAAGAGGTATTAGTTCACCATTGTTTTTTGTGGCTGAGTAGTACTCCATGGTATACATATACCACATTTTATTAATCCACTCATGTATTGATGGGCACTTGGGTTGTTTCCACATCTTTGCAATTGTGAATAGTGCTGCTATAAACATTCGGGTGCAGGCATCTTTTTTATAAAATGTCCTTTTTTCCTTTGGGTAGTGGGATTGCTGGATCAAATGGTAGTTCTACTTGCAGCTCTTTGAGGTATCCCCATACTACTTTCCATAGAGGTTGCACTAGTTTGCAGTCCCACCAGCAGTGTATGAGTGTTCCTATCTCTCCACATCCACGCCAACATTTGTTGTTTGGGGACTTTTTGATAAAAGCCATTCTCTCTGGAGTTAAGTAGTATCTCATTGTGACTTTGATTTGCATTTCCCAGATGATTAGTGATGTCAAGTATTTTTCATATGTTTTTTGGCCATTAGTCTATCTTCTTGTGAAAAGTTTCTGTTCATGTCTTTTGCCCACTTTTTAATGGAGTTGTTTGATTTTTTTCTTGCTGATTTCCTTGAGTTCTTTATAGATTCTAGTTAGCCCTTTATTCCTGTGGTCCCCAACCCCCAGGCTGTGGACCCGTACCAGTCCATGGCCTGTTAGGAACTGGGTCACAGCTGCTCCCCATCACTCACATCATGACCTGAGCTCTGCCCACCCCCTGACCACAGTCTGTGGAAAAATTGTGTTCCATGAAACTGGTCCCTGGTGCCAAAAGGTTGAGGACTGCTGCTTTATTGGATGTATAGCATGCAAATATTTTCTCCCTTTCTGTAGGCTGTCTATTCGCTCTAATGATTGTTTCCTTGGCTGTGTAGAAACTTTTTAATTTGATCAGGTCCCATTCATTTATTTTCCTTTGTGCTGTGATTGCTTTTGGGGTCTTCTTCATAAATTCTTTGCCTAAGCCGATGTCTGTAAGAATTTTCCCAACATTTTCTTCTAGAATTCTTATAGTTTCATGCCTTAGGTTTAAGTCTATCATCTATCATGAGTTAATTTTTGCAAATATACTTCTGATACTTGACATAGGACATAGTCTTATCATGAAATGACCTCTGGCCCTGCACCTTTGTGTCATAAGGCTAGGTGAGTTGGCATTGTGAGAAGCAGAGGTATTCATGGAAGCCATTCCTGTAACCGGATGACTAGCAAATGACTGCAAACTACAGAAACACCTACCAAACAGCAACTCAATTCATCCCAGCTCAACTTCCTTTTAGTTGGATACCCAAAATTCCATGGCCGCTCCAATATCATCCAGCATAAGGGAAAGTGTGACACCGAGAAAACCAAAGTAGAAAGAGACAGCAGTCTTAACTAGTTGCAGCTGAAATGTCTTACTTTTGCAAAGATGGTTATAAAGGCATATGATCATGTGGACACTTTCTGGATAGTGCAGAAGGGAGGAAGAAGCCCTCTTCCTCTACCAGTGAAAGTGGCTGAGATCAGTGTCAGCAGACATGAGTTTCTGCAGTGGCCGTTAGGCTTGACGTTCCATGGTTCATCACCCACTTTGGAGCTATGGGCTGTAGATTAGCTACGTGGGTCCTGCAGCAGTTTTCTCTTGCTCTTGTTTGTTTGTATCAATGGAATTTCAACTTAAATTTAAAGCATTCATGAAATAAAAGAATACAATGTACCATCCACCTGGGTTCAATAATTGTTAACATTTTGCCATTTTTTTGCCTCATAACTGAAGCATCACACAGTAAATTTAAAACTTCATGACACTTCACCCCTAAATACTTCAACATGTACCTCTGAAAAGGAGAGAAATTTCTTCAATTAACAACAATATCAATATTACATCTAACAAAACTAACAATAATTCCCTAAAATCATCGAAAACTCACGTCATATTCAAATTTCCACAATTGTCCTAAAAACGTCTTTTACAGCTGTTTCTTTGAAACCAGGATCCAATAAAGTTCATGCCATGAATTTATTTACTATGTCTCTTAAGTCTTACCTGATCCAGGACAATTCCTCCTCATCAATTTTTTTTCATGACATTGGCTCTTTGAAGAGATTGGGCCAGCTGTCATGTAGAATGTCCCACATTCTAAATATGTCTATTTCTTCATGCTGTCATTTAAGTATCCCTAGTACTTCTTGCAAATTGATATAGATTTAAAGGCTTGTTTTTTTAAAGCCAGATTTATTGAGGTATAACTTATATATAATGAACGTCATCCTTTTTAGTTTAGTTTTATGTGTTTTGATAAATGAATATAGTCATATGATCTAAAAGCTTAGTTTGATTCAAATTTAACACAATTCATCAAAATGCTTTAAAGCAGTACTTGTGAACTTTCCATTGGACTTCATATCACATCAGCAGGCAGATAATGTCTAGTTGACCCACTGTTAATGATGATAATTTTAAACATTGAATTCCTGTAGCTTTCTAATCTCTGAATGTGTATTGGTTTTCTATTGCTGTGCAACAAATTATTGCAAACTTGGTAGCTTAAGACAACACCTACTTATTAGCTCATAGTTCTGTAGGTCAGAAGTCCAGGCATGGCATTGCTAGGTCCTCTGCTTATGCTATCGCAAGGCTAAAATCAAGGTGCCTGCCGGCTGCATTCTCATCTGGAGCTCAGAATCCTCTTCCAACCTCAATAAAGTTGTTGGCAGAATTCAGTTCTGACTGATGTTGATAGTCAAGGGAAAATAAGATTGATGCTACTCACTGAGAGGAGTACATCTGGAATCCAGAGGATTCTTTGGGATGCCTACTAGTACATTTAGATGGTTAATTTTATGTGTCAACTTGACTGCCCCAAGGGGTGCCCAGATTAAACATTTTTTCTGGTGTGTCTGTGAGGGTGTTTCCCAGTGAGATTAGCATTGGGATTGGTGGACTCAGTAAAGCAGATGGCTCCCCCCACTGTGGGTGGGCCTCATCCAGTCTGCTGAGGGCCTGAATAGAACAAAAAGGCGGAGGAAGGAGGCATTCGCCCCTTTTTGCTTTTTGCTTGCCTTGAGCTGGGACATCAGTCTTATGCCCTTGGACTAGGATTTACATCACTGGCTCCCCTGGTCCTCAGGCCTTCACACTCAGACTGAATTATGCCACTGGCTTTCCTGGGCCTCCAGCTTGCAGACGGCAGATCATGGGACTTCTCAGCCTCCATATCGTGTGAGCCAATTCCTCATTATAAATCTCTCTCTCTCTCTGTCTAGTTCTACTACTAGTTCTGTTTCTCTAGAGAACGCTAATTAATACATAGCTCTGTGTCCGTTAGTAAGTTAATGGAAAATCACAGTAAGCTAATATAGGGAAGACCACCAAGGAATCATATTCTTTGAGAAGGAAGGCTTGGGTCACCCCACCAGATAGAGAATCCCAGATGGCTGAATGCTGGCTGAGAGCAAAGGGAATAAGGAATGAATAGCAGAAGGCAGTTATGAATGGTCAACAAAGGCTGGTTGCAGAAGTGTAGTAAACATGCACACATTCTTCCTTGCTTGGTCATGTATTTCCCTCCTTTTTCTTTCTCCTATTATTTTATACAAGGAGTGTTAGTAGTGGTTAATCTTCTAATTTAGTCTTTAGAATATTAAATGGGATTATGAGTGAACTAGAAAAGACAAGAACATCAGCCAGAGATGGACTCAATGACTGATGGGACTTTGTGTCTTTGCTCTTTGGAAAAGAGACCACTTTTCATTTGCATTACTTTATGAAAGTATGGTTTCTTTTAGACAGAAGTATGTTATTGTTGTTGCTGTTAGAAATTGAAATGTGGACAAAGGGATTCCTGGATGCTAGAGAAGCCAAAGGGCTAGACTGGAATAGATACTGTCTCCTGGTACCCAGTACCACTTTCTATCCCGTTCTATACTCTCCCATAGGGAGACAGAATATAGATCACAGGGCCAGATGCTTGGGAACTACATTTCCCAGACTTTCTTCCCAATGGCAATATGAATACAGTTACGAGACATGATAGACTAAAGGGCAGAAGCCATTCTTACTCCAGTTCTGGTGGCAGTTGACAAGCACGCTTTTGCCACTGTGACTTTTTGCAATGGCCAACCTGTCACTGCAAGGCAGCTATGACTTAGCTGGGCTTCCTAGTGTCTGGGGGGAGCAAGTGCTTTCCAGCCTGCTTGATCACAGTGTGTGGCACTGTGAACCCCCAAAAAGTAGTGGCAAAATCCTAACTTTAGCTCCTCTAGTCCTTCCAGTGTATTTACTATCACCTAATTCCCATATTACCTACTTTGCTGCTACAAATACCTAGCATGGTTCCTGCTTTCCTGAACTGAACTCTGCTATGTTCTTCCACAGACTTTGTACCAGTTCACATTCCCATCTGCAAAGCTGGAGCTTGCCTGTTCCCTCACACCTTAAGTGACACAGCGTATTATTAAACTTTTTGACTTTTGACAAATCTGGCAGGTGAAACAGAAACCTTAGTATATAGTTTTATTTGCATTTCTTTCATTATCAGTGAAGGTGAGCATCTTTTCAAATGTTTAGATGTCACATGGATTTCCTTTTCTATGCATTATGCCACTAGCTCACCATGTCAACCACAAGGCTTGGACTCCAGTTCCCTGGCCATGCCAGTCACCAAGACTGGTGACATTGCCAAATCCACTGATCGACCTTCAGTTCTTTTCTTATTTTCACTATTAGCAATATTTAACAAAGGTGGTCTCCCCTCTTTGAGACGCTGCTGCACGTGGCTTCCAGGACCCAGACTCTCCTGGTGTCCCCCCATCTCACTGTTCCTTTCGTAGGTTCCATCTCATGTCCCCAACCTTTTAGCACTGGGCTGCCCCAGGCCTCAGTCCTCAGACCTTCTCTATTGATACCCTTGTGCACATGATCTGGCCCAGTCTCAGGGCTTTTGACCATTTCTACTTAATTAAATTTATATTTCCAACTCAAAACCTCCACTTGGATGTTTAAAAGTCATCTCTAATGAGCCATGTCCAAATCAAGATCCGGACTCCTTCCCTACACAAAAATAAAACCTATTCTCATCATTTTCTCTATCTCAGCTAATAGCACACCACCATGTAGTTGCCCAGGCCACAAACCTAGCAGTCCTCCGACTCCTCTCTATCTCAATCTGTTGGCCCTACCCTTAAAATTCATCCAGAACATGATGTCCACAGCCCCACCATGGCCATAGCTTATTGCAGTGGCCACCAACGGGTCTCCCTACTTTCATTCTTGTCCCCTAAATATACTCTTAGTGCAGCTATTGGAATGATTTCCTTAAATCGTAAGTCATGTCATGTCACTATACAATGTATCCAAATCAAAGTCCTCCACTGGATTCCAATATTGCTGTAAATAACAGCCAGCTCTTGCAATAGCCTGCAAAGCTCTATGGAATCTGTCTTTCCCCCACCCCCAATACTGTCTCTATCTTGTCTCTATTACTTTCCCTTTCACTCTACACCAGCCCTCTGGACTCCTGGTCCTCAAACACACCAAGCACATTCCAGACTGAGGGCATTTGTCCTTGCTGGTTCCTCTGGCTGGAAGGCAGCTGGCTCCCTCATCTACTTTGTGTTCAGATGTCATCAATAAGGCCTTGCCTACTCAAAACAGTAACTTCTATCCTCACTCTCAATCTCCTTTTCTTGCTTCCTCATCACACACAGTGCTTGTCACAATTCTGTCTCCCCTACTAGGATTGGAAGCTCCACAAGAATAAGGATTCAAGGCTGTTTTGTTCATTGCCAAATCCCTCATGCCTAGAACGTTTGGCATGTGATGGGTACTCAGTAAATACTGATATGAATAAACAAATGAATGAATGCTAACGCACAGCTTGTAGGACATTCATGTAAATAGGACTGGGAGATGCAGATGTGGGGAGCCGCGGGACTAGATGAAATTACCGTGGAGGGAGGAGGTGGAGCTATGGGTGGGAAATACTAACTCACCTAGCAGTGTTAAAATTTAAGTGTCTGAACTGGAGATGAAGAGTCCAATGAGGACAAGACAAAAAATGCCATAGAGCAGGTGAGGGTCAATGGTAACAGCCAATATACAAAATACATCAGGCACTATATATATATATATATATATAAATTTAATTAACCCTCACAACAATCCTATGAGTTAAATACTACTGTCTTCAATCGACAGATGACAAAGGGATACAGAGTGAATGAATTTGCCCGAGGCCACTTGGCACAGCTGGGGTTAGAAGCCAGACTGTAGTCTTTGTGCTGTCACCAATGCACTACAGCTATTTGACGAGAGCTGATTAGGACTGCGCCAGGGCTGTGCCAGGTCCAATCTCCGGTCCCCATCTCTGTGCTCATAAAGAAATACTCCTCACTTGGAGTGAGGCAAAGTGGCCTTCTGGGGAACTGAACCACAATTAAATAAAGAGCTCTCAGGGGAGGCCCAGGAGGCTTGGGTTCTCATCCTGGCTTTGCCTCTAACTCTCAGGAACCTTGGACTAGTTACTCCCTGCTCCCATCATCCCCGTCCTCATTGTGCAAAGGGAAAGCTCATTAATGATCACAGGCTCCTTCCAGCTTGGAAATTCCATGGTCTACAATCAAGGAATCGACTCTGGCTGGGCATAGCATCTCCTGCCTATAATCCCAGCACTTTAGGAGGCCAAGGTAGGAGGCTTGCTTGAGGCCAGGAGTTTGACCAGCCTAGGCAAGATAGTGAGACCCTGTCTCTACAAAAAATTAAAAATTAGCTGGGTGTGGTGGTGCACACCTGTAGTCCCTGCTACTTGGGAGGCTGAGGTGGGAGGACGGCTCGAGCCTAAGAGTTGGAGGCTGCAGTGAGCTATGATGGCCTGGGTGACAGAATAAGACTGTCTCTTTAAAAACATAAACAAACAAAAAAAAGCAACCAATTCCATTATACCACATACACACCTTTCCTGACTAAAGTATCTAAGCTACCAGGTACGCGGCGTTAAAGGAAAAATAAACAAATAATTAGTGCCTGCTAAAAAGGCTTTTTCTGGTAGAATCAGAAGGTAACTAGGGACTTAGAAAGGGGGAGTTACAGAAAGGACTAGATGACTGAAACACTGTCCCTACAGGCTGGCACTGCTCACCTTGGAGGTGTGTTCATAACCAGGATTCCTATCCTTTTGGTGTAATAATTATAATGGCAAGCAAATATGTAGACACCACAACATGCCAGGGGAGAGGCCAGGAATAAAATTTAATTCCTGGAAACCTAAATTACAGAAGCCATGATGCTATTAAATAAAAAGACCTATAAATACATCAAAGTTTGTGTCGATTACACAACCGCCCACACTCCTGTGCTTAGGTATACATGCCTATACACACATTCACACGTGTGCATCTAAGAGTACATGTGTGTCTATATATACCCACAGGAGTGGCCAGATATATATTTATATATAGGAGCCTGGCTCTTTAAAATGGGGGATAATGACACTGAAAATTATTCTAAGCTTTTCACAGACATAAATGACCAAACTGCCTCCTGACTCCTGAATTACATTACCCAGAAAGGGCTTAATAACATGTTATTATCACTTCTCCTCACTGACAGGATTTCAGGGCTGAAAAGACAAACAAGGAATGCGTTCGTAATCACCAGCACAGCCACCTCTGCTGAGCTGCCACCGCTGCTAATTCCAGGTAAACGCTGCAGGGGGAAGAAAGCCTGGGGCCGGTAATGCAACTTGGTGCTTGGTAATTGTCATCAGTTCAGTTGGGCTGTCACCATCGGAGAGGGGGCTCCAGGGGTCTCATGGAGCCAACACAGAGTCCCAAAGGGTGAAGGGCAGTAGAGAGAGACTACATTATGGGAACCAAAATAGAATTACTCAGTTCAACTGAGATAATGTAGGTGAAATTCCTTGCAAACTGTAAAGTACTCCACAAATGTGATGGTGAATGGGTCGCATTAATGGATCCTGTTTGGGTTCTCAGGGCTGCCATGTACTACAGCTTCACAGGCTGTGCACCATTCAACTTCTGAGAACGTCATTAGCCTACATGAATGATGCTCCCTGGACTTGTGCATTGTGGCAGTCCTGTTGGCTTTATCAGCTGGCTGATAAAGACCAATATGGGGCTAATGTTCCTCTCCTGGACAATG
>RJWJ010038893.1:0-14743 GCA_004363605.1 Indri indri | reverse complement strand
CTAAGAAATGGCAAATCAGGATGTCCATGGCATGGTAATAGCCTCTCCTTTCCAGCAGGTGGCCAAGGGAGGGGAGGTGCATTTATTAAATACCTGGTGGGGAAAGGGCCCTGGAGATGAGGGAGCATCTCAGGCACAGCCGAAGGTTAAAGATTTTGGGCAAAAATATTTGTAGACTATCTTATACATGCGACCAAAATATGGTGTTAAAATCAGGGGCTCCTTATACGTTAAAAATGTTGAAACCTGGGAACAATTTTTGCCCAGTGGAAGAAATTCGGAGTTGTCATTGAGTGTCAACACATCGTCCCTGTACTCTGGCATGTAGAAGATCACCATTGCTTAGCAAACAGAGGACATAGACCCACGTAGAAGAATGACATTACAACTACCATCTAACCAACTGAGCTAACCAGCCACACCATTTTATGTTTCCTAATGATCACTATGAGGGCTGAGTACAGAATGGATGGGCTTCAAAACCTCAGAACAGTGGTTCTCAAAATTAAATGTACATTTGAACCATACGGGGATCATGCTAAAAGGCAGATTCTGATTCAGTATGATTGGTCTAGGGCCTGA
Source organism: Indri indri (assembly GCA_004363605.1). Lineage (NCBI taxonomy): Eukaryota > Metazoa > Chordata > Mammalia > Primates > Indriidae > Indri > Indri indri. Next base: position 14,161 of record RJWJ010038893.1, on the reverse strand, counting down.
GATACTGCATGTTCAATAAAATGTCAGGTGTTGCCAATGCTTCTGGTTATGAATCATTCTTGGAGTAGCAAAGATGTAGAAGACTCCACTGAGATTCTCCTATGGGAGCTTGATGTCTCCACTGGGGTTCTCCAACTCTTGTTCCCTTCTCTGCAACAGAAGAATCAATGTTACCTGGGAACTTGTTAAGAAAAGCCAGTTCTAGGGCTGCCCCTCCCAGACCTAGTCAATTAGACACCGTAGGATAGGACGCAGCTATCTGTTTTAACAAGCTCTCCAGGTGATTGTAATGTACAACAAAGTTTGGAAACCACTGATCTCTGTAGGTTGGTGGTGCCAACCAATTAAATCAGTATTTCTGGAAATGGAACCTAGACATCAGTACTATTTTTTAAGGAAGTTCCCAGGTGGTTGGAATCAGGCAATTTTGGTGTGTGGTCAAGAGCAACACAATCTGTCACAGATACTTAAACACAACTGGATCAGCTGGGTTTTAAGGGACACGTGACAAAGCATCTTTTACTATAGTCTTCCCCTGATAGAAAGTTGTTTTCTTGCTCTGGGCCCAACCCAGAACAGGCAGCATTTGGTTTACCTGGTAAATGGTATGTGCTACCTCCAAATTCCAATGAGGCTCAGGAAACTCTGTGACTCTCTCTTGGTATTTGAAGTGTTGAAGTATTCACCAATTTATCCTTCACTTTGAAGGAGATATCCCAATGTAGTCCAGACACCAGGATTAAAAGAACTTCATTGATTTAGCAAGAACCTATATTCCAATCATATTTCTCTTTCAACTCTTGGTATATGTATGTATGTTACCAAGTGACCTAGAATTTGCTACTTTCTATTCTCTTGGTCCCATCGGAATGATATTATCTACAAGATAACCCAGTGTCTGGTGTGATGGTGCGTTGGTAAAGATCCCAGCTGACTTGATACTAGCTCAAAGCCATAATAAATAAACTTGATGTTAGATGGTTAATGAGTTTTGTGATCCTTTCTAGGTTTCATTGTTGTTCTGTGTTAGGGTAAAGAAACAAGCATTACCTGATCAATAGTTTCATCCAGATGTGAACTGTCCAGTGGTCTCCAGGAGTGGGCATTGTTGTGGTAAAAAGGGCAGGTTTGGAATCAAGCAGGCCTAGGTTTAAAGCCTAGCTCTGTCACTCACAAGTTATGGGGACTTGAGCAAATTGGCTTTTTCTCTCTGAGCCTCAGATTCCTCATCTGTAAAATAGAAATAATATGCCCACTTCACAGATTGCTGTAAGGAATGTATTTGCTAATCCATGCAAATCATCTTTTAACAGTGCCTACCACGTATTAAAGGCTTAATTAACAGTAATTATCATTTTATCTTGATTGGTCTCTTTGCAGACCACCTGGGTGTATGGGTTCTGCGTGGCCTTTGGAAAAGTCTGGGTCAGGATGAGGGAGAGTTTAGGCGAGCAGCCTTAGGAGAGTAAAAATAGAGGAGCAAGTCCAGAGAGGATTGTGTTAGTCTGTTTTCTGTTGCTTATAACAGAATACCTGAAATTGGATAATTTATAAAGGAAAGGAGTTTATTTCTTACAGTTATAAAGGCTGAGTCCCATGTGAAGGGGCTGCATCTTGTGAGGGCCTTTTGCTGGTTGGGATGCTGCAGAGTCCTGGGGCAACACAGGGCGTCACATGCAGAGGGGCTGGGTGTGCTAGCTCAGGTCTCTCTTCCTCTTTTCATACAGTCCTGCCATCTGTAAAGCAGGCGGCTCAGCCCTACCCTCACAATAACCCCCCAATCCATTAATCCATGAATGGATTAATCCATTTATGAGGGCAGAGCCCTCTGGACACAATCACCTCTTAAAGGCCCCACCTCTCAATACTGCCACCTTGAGGATTCCATTTGAACATGAGTTTTGAAGGGAACAAAATTACCGGTCAGGGAAGGGAGTCAGAAATTAGATCAATGACATCAAGACAAGAGCTTTGTAAGGTACCAAAATTGAGTGTGTGTTGACTTCTGCTTCCCTGCAACAATAAGGAGTGACTCCTTTATTCTCTCCTTGGACTAACAAGAAAGTAGGGAGGTGGGAGATTTTACCTCCAGCTCCAGCCAGGATGGAGATGGAAGAGTAGGATTGGAGAGGCTAGGAAGAGGTAAGGAGGAGGGTTCAAGTCCTGGGGGTGCAGAGCAGAGAAGAAAGGAGCCTGGGGAAGCCTGCATGGGTCTAGAGTGGTCTGGGGATCTACACTACAAGAAAGGCTCAGGCTATTCCACATTGAGTGCTGGCAAGGGACTTCTTGCCTTAACCGCCCAACCAGAATTATGGAGTGTCAACATAAAAGAAGCCAAGCTCTTAAAATAATTTAAAGAGGTTTATTCTGAGCCAAATTTGAGGACCATGGCCCAGAGACATGCCCAAGAATCCTTGAATAAGTGGACTTGCTGTGGTTGGGTTACAGTTTGGTTTTATGCATTTCAGGGAGACAGGAATTACACATAAGGTCATAAATCAATACAGGGAAGGCATACACTGGTTCAACCTGAAAGGGTGGAACATCCCAAAGCGGGTACTTATAGGTTATAGGTGGGTTTAAAGACTCTTTGATCTGTAATTGGTTAAAGAAATGAAGCTTTGTCTAAAGGCTTGGAATGTTTTAAGTTAAGGAAGTCTGTTAATCAGAGACAAGCTACTGGCTTCATACTCAGACTGAAGTGGTTTTTAATGTAAATTGCATAGCCTTAGGCCTGTTAATAAGTTACAAAGGATATCTCCAAGAAGGGAGGTGGGGGTGATGAGGCCTATCTGACCTCCCTTCTCATGGGCAGCAACTCAGTTTTAGGGTATCCCCTTGGCCAAGAGGGGGTCCATTCAGTTAGCTGTCAGGGGGGTGCTTAAGATTTTATTTTAGTTCACAGGAGTGAGGTTCTGGATGTCTGTGGAAATGCCCATGGTGGGGCACTGTGTGGGAGAAGTTCTGCCTGCCTCCTATTGGGGCTGCTGAAGTAAGATGGGTCTCAAGACAGTGGGTTAGATAATGTCTGTGTGGATCTGAGACTTGCTGTTGGCAAGAAGGAGCCACTGATGTCAGTACCATAAATCGGTGAAACATAGAAGTAGTTCTTCAAACAGTTTGCTCTAGATCTTCAAAATTCAGCTGTGGTGGGGTCCAATATTTTTCACTGTTCGACATGTTGTGATACTCACCCAGGTCATGGCTTTGCTCTTTTTATGGTATTGATTACACACACCTGCCCACCCAGAGGCCACCTGCTGGAGGAGAGTGGCTATTGAGATGATGATGTCATCATCACTATGTCTGCCTTTCCTTTCCTGGGGTGGAATTACTTAGGCTAGGCCAGCTAGGGGTGTACCTTGGCATTCCATGTAAACGATAAATATATTTGTTGAAATGTGTAAATTCTTCTGTGGTTGGGCAAAATGTTATGACTGTACAACTTTCGTTCTGAGTACCAGAGTGCTCAGACTTCATGGCTACAATATAATGAATAACAGAGTCCCGAGTCTTAGGTATGTTCTAGGTACTTGAGAATGCTGGGGGTAATTTCTTTATTTTTAAAAATGTTTTGGGTTATCCATGAGGCACTAACTCAGACTTGAACATTTGAACAAATGAGATCTCTTTCTCAGCTTGCTGACTCACCAGGGACTCGACTGTAGTCAGTATTTCTTGCCCAAAGGAAACAGAATATCTCCCAGAGGGTCAGGCACCCCAACGCAAGACCTGGCTTAGCCTGAAGCTCCATGAGCTTCCTCATTTGGGAACGTCACAGTCTCTGTGGCCTCTCCTTATTCTCAAGCTTTGGTGCAAAATACTTCCTAAATCCACTCTAGGATTTAGGTCTGCTCAAGGAGGTTTAAACACTAAACATAAACAAATGAATGAAAAAACCAAAATATCTGAAAATAATTGGATAAGAAAGGACGTAGGTAGTGCCATGCACAGGTAGCTCCTTTGCACAGGAGCAATCAGGAGAAACCAGGAAACAGCCAAACCCTCTGCACTGCAACATGCTGCCTTAACAGCTGCCCAGCATTACCCACCTGCTACACAGCTGCGCCTAGTGCAGAAAAATACACAAGAGAAGAGGTTAGAGTTGTGTTTGATGAGCAAGCCTTTAAATAAATCCAGTCTTTTTCACCTGAAAAGTCTTTACACAAGTTTCGGTTCAGATTACAGTTTAGATCTCAAGGAAAACAACATCTACAGACAAATGTACACCCACTTGGTAAGTTTTGACTTTGAAGGAATGAAGGTGATGTTGAGTCCACCTCTTGACAGCTGTAGGCTGTGTGTAATGCCCACATTTCCTTAAAAGTTAGGAGTCCACAATTCAGGTTACCAATCTCAAATTTCAAACAACAAAAAAGTCAGCACTATACATACGGAAATGAAATATTACCTCAAATATCCAAATCCAATAATGAAATATAAAATAGCTCACCTCACTAAATTACAAGAAATTAGAAATGGCGGGGGAAATGAAGTTTGCCACCTGAGGCAAAGGCTACAAGTAAAAAGGTAGGCAAACGTTTCCAGGTAACTTTTTCAATAGCCAGTCGTTTGTTCCAAGGGCCCTCTTGGTTGGACCGAGTATGTGGTCCTTTCCCCCAAGTCGTCCTTTCCGTTCCTCACCCCTATGTCATTTTCTTAAGAGGACAACGCTCCTTCCTGTTCAGGAGACTTGGGGGAACTCCCGGATTGCGACCTGGACGTGGATTCCCTCTCAGACACAGGGGCAGGACTCCTGGACAGGGACCTGGACCGCGAGCAGGATCTGGACACCGACGTGGACTTGGACCTTCGCGCCCATCTGGGTTTGGAGGGCGATGGAGAGGGACTGCGGGACGCAGCGGCGGCAGCGCGCCCGGCTGCTGGCTGGAACCTGCTCAGACTCGGATCGCCCACCGCTACCCGCCTCCGGTTGCGGCCACGGGGTCTGTAGCTGGCAACGCCGGACCTGCGGGGAAACGGAGACTGAGATGGGAGTCCCCGGGGTGGCCGTAGCGCCCCCATAGCGCCGCTCGGGGCCGTCCAGGAAGGCCCGGTCCAGGGCGTCCTGGGCGTCGCGCTTTCTGTGGAAGCGGACCAAGGCGAAGCCGACAGCCTCCTTGGAGTAGGGGTCCCGCGGGATGTAGAGGTCGCGACACGCCCGTATTTCTGGAAGATGCGCCACAGCGTGTCGGACGAGGTGCGGTGGGGCAGCTTGTGCACTTCAAGGGAGGTCATGCCGTTCACGTCCGGACGTGAGTGGCCGGAGCTCACGGCTCTGTGGGCGCCCGGCCGCGACTCCTGGTCTCCGCCAGGTGGGGTCCACGTGGGACTCTAGGAAAGGCCGGCGGGGGAGGCGCGGACCAGCCCCGCAGCCCAACGCACCTGAGCCACACGCAAAAGCTCCCAACTGCAGGTGAAAGTACTCCGGGACTCAGCGGTTTGCTCTGGGTAGCGGGACTCCAGATGCAGCCCCAGGTCCCAAGGATCCTGGCTTTTTTTTTTTTTTTTTTGAGACAGAATCTTGTTCAGTCGCCTGGGCTAGAGTGCCGTGGCGTCAGCCTAGCTCACAGCAACCTCAAACTCCTGGGCTCAAGCGATCCTCCTGGCTCAGCCTCCCGAGTAGCTGGGACTACAGGTGCAAGCCACCACGCCAGGCTAATCTTTTCTATTTTTAGCAGAAACCGGGGTCTCGCTCTTGCTCAGGCTGGTCTCAAACTCCTGACCTGCAGGGATCCTCCCGTCTCGGCCTCCCGGAGTGCTAGGATTACAGGCGTGAGCCACCGCGCCCTGCTAATCCTGGCTCTATACCTGGGCACCATCCTAATCTAATCAGCTAATATAATCACAGGATTGGTTCCCGGTTTGACCTCTCACTGTACCCATGCCCTCCCTTTTATTTACTTTTTAAACTAATCTTAAAAAAAATTAAAGTGTTGAAAATCAAGGCATTTTTCAAAGGCAATCTAGGCAAATATTAAACAAAAATCTCTAGGGCAGCAATATTAATATCAGATGTATTGATAGGATCAAAGAGGGGCATTTTATACTCATTGAAAAGAAAAATTTACCAGGGATATATTACAGCCATGAACTTTATGCACGTGACCACATAGCACTGACACACAGAAAACCAAGACTGAGAGGTGTATGGTAATACTGAAAAATCTGCAATCCAAATGGGAGTTTTTTTTATAGAGCACAGAAGAAAATCAATACTATTAGAATAATTTGCACAACCACCTTAAAAACTTTGATCATATAATCTGCACCAATCAAAAATCAAATGGAAAATGCTTTTCAGTACATAAGTAATGTTTGCAAAAATCAGAACTCCAGAATAAATATCAATTAAAATTCCTTGGAATCAAGATACTGAGAAGAATCTTTACCACAATGAATTCAAACTGAAAGTGAACCATAAAAACCAGAATGCAACCATATTTACATGAAAATTAATGCCCATGTTCCACAAATATGTTAATCTTTATGTTGAACTCAAATAGTAGTAACAAGCAAAAATCAAACAAAACAGTTACGCAAGAGAAAAGGAAACATAAAAATAATGATAGAATGAGAAATAAATGAAAGGGAAAATAGATATAAAAATAAAGATGATTAATAAAACTGAAATCTGATATTTTAGAAAAAATAAAGAACTAGCAATATTGATGAAGAAAGTAAGTTTCTAACACTGGCAAGAAACATACAGGATGAGCCTGGAGCATCTTGTAATGCTGGAAAATAAGGATGCGGGAAATTTAAACAAACAAAATCATTGATGAGCTTATGCCAGAGGGGTGGAGAAACCAAGAAAACACCTCCCAGTAGCTGAATCTTAAACAAGTTTCACAAGAAAACAAATAAAATGATATTGCATTATAAACCAAGGTATAAAATAAATATCTATTTTTTCATACTGGTATAAATGACTGATTAATTAGCAAATTGGGGAAATGAGACAAAACTCTCCTGCTGGAGAATTTTAAATTAATTAAATTACTAGAATGTTTTCCATTTTGAAAATAGTCTTATAGACTTTAAATCATCTCTAGATTACTTAACTGTGCTTTATGTTTTTTATGCATTTTTTGTGAGATGTTTTCCTCAATTATGTTGTTCTGTATAGCTGTACGTTGCTTGCTTTCTTTGCTGGAATGTACTCAGTGGTATAAACGATTTTGTTGTTGATGTTCATTTGGGTTGTTTCTACTTTTGGCCTCTTACAAACAATGTTGCTCTGAACATGCACATGTACACTGGACCTCGTGTATACTCATACCCAGGAATGGATGTCTTGGTTGTCAATGACCCCTCAGTCCTCCCTATCCTGTAGGTTCAGCATGAGAGGATTCGAGCACTGGTGGGTTGAAAATATTCAGAGAAAAAGAAACAATAAAAAAAAAAAACCATACAATATAGCAATAAAAAGTACAATAAAAACAATGTAGTAAATAAGTATTTACATAGCATTTACACTGTTTAGGTGTTTTAAGTAATCTAGAGGTGATTTAAAGTATATGGAGTATAATGTGTAACTTATATGCAAATACTGTATCACTTTATATAAGGGACTTGAGCATCCTTGTAATCACTGGTGGTCCTGGAACCAATCGCCCTCCCCTGATGATACCAAGGCACTACTGTATGTGACTTCAAACCACCATGAGAATTGTTTTCAACAGCTTTTCGGTTTTGTTGTTGTTGTTACAAATCTACACACTCACTAGCTGTGTATAGGTTGTTCACTTTTGCAAACCTCAGGTGACTATGAGCCTTTTTAGTTTCAACAAATCAGGTAAGGGTGTAGTGTTATCTCATTCAGATTTCCATTCCCCTGCTTCCTAAGGAGAGTGAGCAATCTTTTCATGCCTTTATTGGCCATTTGGATATTCTCATTCATTAAGTGTTTTTTATGTATTTAGTCTATTTCAGTACTGGGTTTATTGTCTTTCTCTTAGTTCTTTATATAGACTGGATGTTAGCTCTTTATTGGATATGAGTAATACAATATATATTCACACTCTTTGATTTGTTTTTTCCCTTCTTTTTTGTATCTTTTGATGAAGAGAAATCCTTCTTATTCTCTAAGAGTAAAAATATTTTTAGAAATATCTAACATATGTGGTGACTATCAAGTGCCAAACACTGTTCAATTTACTCCGCGTAGAGTAACTCATTTAATCCTCACAATAAACTTCAAGAAAAATCTCACTATCTCTATTTTTAAGGTAAGAAAAGTGAGCCATGGAGACATTAAGTAATTGCTCCAGGTGATAGAGCTAGCAGGCAGAAGAGTCACGTAGTTAAACGAGAATCTCCGAGATGATTCCTTAAAAAAAAAAGACAAAGAGGAATGACTTCTCCCTTAACAAACTGTGGTATGTGAGCTGCAATGAATAATAATCTAAATACAGAACAAAGAGGCTAGACACAGACACCTGTACAGTTGACCCTTGAACAAGGAGAAGGTTAGGGGTGTTGAATCATGGCAGAGTTGAAAATCTGAGTATAACTTTTGACTCCCCCTTAAACTTAAAATACTAATAGTTCACAGTTGACTGGAAGCCTTACTGATAACATAAACAGTCAATTAAGAGATATTTTGTGTGTCAAATGTTTTATATACTTTATTCTTACAACAAAGTAAACTACAGAAAGAAAATAGTATTAAGAAAATCCTTAGGAAGAGAAAATACATTTACAGTACTTTATTGTATTTATCGATACTGTAAGTGTATGTCATCAGTTTATGGATAAATCTGTCTGAAATGGCCAGCAACCCCAGCTGCAGGCCTCCATCTATGGTACATATCAAGCAATTCTACTTTTTCTTGTAATGTCATCACTTTTCTCTGTTTCTTGGGAGCACTTCCAGCATCACTAGTGGCACTTTGCATGGGTCCCATGGTGTTATTCAAGCTTCGTGGTATTGCACTAAACATGATGAAAACTACTCCTGAACCTACAGGGATCACTTTTTACAGAGATATGCAGTTTACTGCAGAGACATCTGTTCACGTGCAGAAGATTAGAGTCATAGGATGTTTTAAGCAGATACTCTCAACACTTGCTTGCATTCAGCACAACAGCAAGAGGAAGTGGCTACAAATTATTACAATAATACAGTATGTAGTACAGTTAATTTCATGCAGTGAAGATTTAATACTGCATCTTTAAGTTCATTTACATTTCTCTTCACTGTGAATGGCACCACTGATAGTCTGTGTGCAAAATTTTTGATATATTTTAGCTTTTCATAATAGATTTTTGTACATTTCATGGTAGTAAATGATAAAGTAGACTAGCATGTCTGTATAGTTTGTACATTCATAAGATACCTTTTTCTTAAATTTTTCTATATTTTCAGGCTGCAAGTTTAGTCTTTGAGTTTATTCAAATTGTCCTAAATCTCCAAAAAATTTTTCCAAGATATTTACTGAAAATATCTATGTATAAGTGGACCATGCAGTTCCAACATGTGAGGTTCAAGGTGCAACTGTATTGTGGGAATCTTTATACAACGAAGCTGGCATAACAAAACAGCGGGGAGGAATGAACTACTTAGTTAGTGATATTGGTACTGACATTTTTTTTTTTTTAAAAAAGAAAAACACAGCTCTCCCTCACACCGTTTACAGAAGTAAATTAGATATGAATTAAATTTAAACTAAAATTAAATTAAACTTCTAGATTAAAAAGCTTATTCTGTCACTTCCTGTGAACTTTGAGAAACTACTGAAAGCTACATCCCTTCTACCCCTTTCCCAAACACATGCACACCAAAACCTGTTGACATTTCAGGGAATTTATAGATCTCTTTGGTCTTATTCTATGTCCCAGCTTTAGGATTCTACAGTTTCTTTCAATATCCCCTTATCATGGATGTCTCTGAGGCTTTGAAACAGCATTTTCATTCTTCTCTTCATCAGTAGAGCTTGCATCGAGGTCTGCTCAAGGTCATCTTCTCCCTGCTGGTGGTCACCCCAGAAACCATGAGGCTCCATGGGAAGCTGCTGGGTGTGGTGGCCAGGAGGCTGGGTGGAGCCAGGAAGCTCTTCCCAAGCTCACAGTGAGCTACTTACTTGCCTGAAAGTCACTCAATGCCTTTACCTAGTGTAGCAGGGGCAGCCCAAGGCTCCTGGGCTTCTATAAGAGTGAGCATGGCTGGGCAGCAGGTGCTTCTAGTTGGCTTCCTTCTTGATGTGGTCTGACTTGAGACCGAGGAATGAACATAGAGACACAAAGACATAGACATATGACTGTAGCCCATACAAAAAGACACAGACACTATAAGACAGTATGAGGTTGTAGCAAAAAACTTTTGCTGAAGTTGTTTTATTTATAACATAGTCTGTTTGGCAACTTTTTTACTGTAATTTTTTTGTTTTCACACCGTCCCGACTCAACACGTCTCTGTTCCTTGTTGTTTCGTCTCTGGCAAGCAGATGTTTGTATCTAAACTTTTTAGCCCCTCCTGTTTGTAGGGTGAGGGAGCTCTGGACTTGTGTGCAAGGCCACAGACATGTTTTTGAGAATAACAAGGAATCGTTCCCAGGCACAGGTGTCCTCTACACTTCTTCCTGATGTTCTCCTCTCAGAGGCCACCTAAATCTTGACCGTATCCACATAGTGGGTGTGCCTTCCCAGAGAATTCAAAGAGACTTGTATCTCAGGCACCCCTACTGGGTTCAGGCAGTACTTGGAAAAGAGGATCATCCAGGTGGTTTTCCACAATGGGCTTGTGTTTCCAGGTGGGAGTAGGGAGGGGTGGGTGTGAGCTGTGGGGCCCAGGGGGGATTATACCAGAGAGGCTGAGAAGCAAGTCCTTGTGAAGTATCATCTCCTTGTCTTTTTCTCCTCAGGACAGGCTCCCCATGGTGGAGAAGTTTGAGATCCAGCCCAGAACCCATGCAAGTTTGATAAAATTTAAATTATAGTAGGTAGAAGACAAATGCAAGTAATGCTTCAAAAATAGGAGAATTTCAGTCACCTCATGTTGTCCAAGACAGAAAAAATGGACAAACATAAGTATATAGAAAACAAACAACATTAACAATAAGGTCAAATGTAGAAGGGCAGTTCACAATATTCCCAGAAAATGAAATTAAAAGATAAATTTAAAAAAATACAGGATAATTTAAAAAATATTTCTTAACATAATCTCCATTGAGGTCAAGACATCTTTTAAACAAAGATACCAGCCATTTAGTCCATCCCTACAAACCTGAGGTTTCTAGAAATCAAGCCATGTCAATGCAGTCTTTTCTACACTATTAACTGAAGAGAAATGAGTGCACTTATCGATTTTTAAAGATGAGGAAATAAAAAGAAGTCAGAAGGAGCCAAGTCAGAACCTTAAGGTGGATTCCAAATAATATCCCATCAAAAGTCTCCCAACATTACCTCTTTTGATGAGAAGAATGAGCAGGAGTGCTGTTTTGGTGGACGAGGACTCCATGATGGGGATTTCCCAGATGTTTTTCCGCTAAAGCTTTGAATAATTTACTGAAAACACTGTCATAATAATCAGATATTATTGTTCTTTGGCCCTCCAGAAAGTCAACGAGCAAAATGTTTTGAGCATCCCAAAAACTGCTGCCATAACCTTTGCTCCTGACTGGTCTGCTTTTGCTTTAATTTGACCATTTTCCACCTCTTGGTAGCCCCTCCTTTGTGCTTTGTCTTCAGGCTCATACTGGTGAAGCCATGTTTCATCTCCTGTTACAATTATTTAAAGGAATGCTTCAGGATTTTGATTCCACTTGTTTCAAATGTCCATTGACAGTTCTGCTCTTGGCTGCAAGTGGTCTGGGCACAATGGTTTTGGCACCCAACCAGTGGACCTTTGCTCAATTTTAATTTTTCATTCAGCTTAGTGTAAGCTGAACCAATTGAGATGTCTATGGCGTTGGCTATTGTTTGTGCTGTTCATTGTTGGTCCTTTTCAATTAGGGCACAAAGAAGACAAAGTTTTTCTTTGCAAATTGATGTGGATGATTTGTTGCTGTGAGCTTCATCTTCAATATCCTTTTTTAAAACAAGTTACCCATTTGTAAACTGCTGACTTCTTTGGGACATTCTCTCCATAAACTTTTGGCAAAGCATCAATGATTTCATCATTGTTCCACCCAAGGTCCACCTTAAGCTTGATGTTTGTTCTTACTTCAATTACAGCAGAATTCATGTTGCTCTGATAGGGGCTCTTTTCAAACTGATGTCTTCTTCTTAGTGTCTCAATCTAGATCCTGTTCAGATGTAGTATAACAAGTTAGTCCAAGTTTATTTTGGTACAAAAGAATTTTGAAACCCATGCGTCACTCTTTCATAATGTGTATTTTCCATGAACTTTTTCAAGACTCTTATGTACCTGGTAACATAGAATATCCCCATTTATCATGTACTGGTGAATCAATCATAATATTTGACATTATTTAAGGGTGAAAAGAAAACATGTATACATTATGAAATCAAAAAAGGAAACATTCCATATTACTATCTGATAAAATCAGAAATTGATTAAAAAAATCAGTCAGCATAGAGATCCATCTTTCTGAATGGTTAAAGATTCTCTATTGAGGCCGGATGCAGTGGCTCACGCCTGTAGTCCTAGCACTCTGGGAGGCCAAGGCGGGCGAATCGTCCTGAGCTCAGGAGTTCGAGACCACCCTGAGCAAGAGCGAGACCCCGTCTCTACCAAAAATAGAAAGAAATTAATTGGACAGCAAAAAATATATATAGAAAAAATTAGCCGGGCATGGTGGCACATGCCTGTAGTCCCAGCTACTTGGGAGGCTGAGACAGTAGGACTGCTCGAGCCCAGGAGTTTGAGGTTGCTGTGAGCTAGGCTGACGCCACGGCACTTGCCCCAGGCAAGAGAGTGAAACTCTGTCTCAAAAAAAAAAAAAAAAAAAAAAAAAGATTCTCTATTGAACAACCTTCAGATTAGAGGGAAACATAAGGCAAAATACACAATTTCCCAGAAAATAGAATAAATATTTGTTAACATGATGAACTTGAGCCAAATAACCTCATTTTGAATCCTAGCTTTACATCTTGCCAGCTGGTTTGACCTTGCTGAATAACATAACTTCCTGATGACTCAGATTCTTCAACTGTAAAATGAGTATAATAATAACACCTGATCATGTGGTTGGTGGGAGGGTTCTGAGTGAATATATGAAAGTGCTAAGATCAATTCCTGGCACAGAATGAGCATTGTTGAGGTGCTTTTAGATTTAAAAACTAATAAAATACATCTGGGAATATATGAGATTCAGTTAAATTAGTCCTGAGGAAAATTCGCAGCCTTACATGTAGTTTCAACCAATTTAAAAGAGTGAAGGTAAATGGATTAAACTTCAGACTCAAAAAAGTTAGGAAAAAATAAACCAAAAGAAAATAGTACACATACCTATATGCTGAAATTAATGAGTTAGAAACCTGTAAAATAATATAACTGGTAAATCAACAAAAATGTCAAATAATTGATACATTTATAGGAAAAATTAATTTACTAAAACTAATTTATAGAAGAGATGCGAAATCTAAGACATATATCTGTCTTTTAGAAATACATATAGAAAGATGTTAAAAGATCTACCTCTTCAAAAATCACTAACACCAGGCAACTTCATAGGAGAAGTGTGTGAAATTTTAAAGAGCGGATATTTCCAAATCCATTTAGGCATTGTAAAAGAAGAAATATTCTAAGTTTTAAACTACGCACAACATTGATAACAATCTGACAATTTTCATAACGAAAGAAAATTATAGACAAAACTTATTTAATTTAAATATTTGCTGAGAATGTCTAACTACATTAAAAGAAAAAGATATAATGACTAAATGGGGTTTAATACAGTAAGGCGATGATAGTTTAAATAAGTAAATTTAGCAATAATTTTTGTCATATTAGTAAATCCAAGAAGAAAAGTTATAAGATCATTTTTCATGGGTGTTATTAAGCATTTGAAAAATTTCAATATTTAGTCTTCTTCTAAACACACACTCACATAGGAATTCACAAATACTTCCTTGAACTGAAAACATTTTCTCGATCTCTTAGCTATGTTAGCCCCAAACCAGCATTTTACTTACAGGAGAAATAATTTAAGGCATTTCTGCCAGTCATTAACGTAGACTGACGGGTATAATTGAC
>RJWJ010038892.1:0-14746 GCA_004363605.1 Indri indri | reverse complement strand
ACACTCCATGTACATGTACAATTCCTTAAAGCTTATGAAAGCTGCTAGGATCAGAGATCCTGGAAGACCCAGTATGAATCTAGAAGAGCCTTGGGCCAATGAAAGCAAATATAGAAACCTTTCCTAAGTAGCATATAACTTCCATATAGCAGAGAAACTCTAAAATTTTTTCACTTATTTGAGAACATTTGAAATGTCTGCTATTTTAATTTGCCAAAAGAAAGCAATTAGGGCAAAGACAGTAATGATAACAATAATAATGATAATAATAAAAAGAATGACAGTATCTTATACTAAAGGAATATATAATTTATAGGGAAAGACAAAGAAAAAATGAGAAATGAATGAAATGAGTATGGAGACATCAGGGATTTGCTGCTTGTAGGTCAAGTATAGAATTAGCTAGCTTCCAGGTTTCTAAAGGGAATTAAGCATTACATGGCTTTCAAATCTAGGCCTAGCAACAGTCAATGATAACACTGCCTATGGGGATCAGGAAACCAATGAATAATCCAAACATAAAATATACAGAAGTAATTACTCTTAAGTCCTGCTCAGCAACATGGTCGATGCTGTATCTAACATTATTCTCAAAATACTGAAAGCAGAATTGTTGCTGGTAATTACAGTAGTCTTCCTTAAGAAATATACTGTGGCTTCTAAATGACCAATTTTTTGAAAAAGGGTACCAGCAGTGGTTGGCAACTGCCCATGGGATGTTTTTGTATAGTCCAAGAACTATGAATGGTTTGTACACTTTTAAAGGGTGGTCAAAACCCAAAATAAAAGAATATGCAACAGAGACAAAGGCCAAAATATTTATTGTTTGGCCCTTTATAGGAAGAGTTGTGCTTATCCCTAAGTGCCTAAGGCTTTGGGACTGTGAGCTCCACTCACTAGAATGTAAACTCCGTGGAGGAAGACTTTGTTTCAAGTTTTTATTATAGAAGATTTCAGGCCAGGTGTGGTAGCTCAGGCCGGTAATCCTAGCACTCTGGGAGGCTGAGGCAGGAGGATTGCTTGAGGCCAGGTGTTCGAGACCAGCCTGAGCAAGAGCGAGACCCCATCTCTATAAAAAAATAGAAAAATTATCTGGGCGTGGCATGTGTCTGTAGTCCCAGCCTCCAAGGAGGCTGAGGCAAGAGGATCGCTTGAGCTCAGGTGTTTGAGGCTGCAGTGAGCTATCATGACACTACCGCACTCTAGCTGGGGCAACAGAGTGAGACTCTCTCCCTCACCCCCGAAAAACACAAATATATATAATATCTTATATATTATATATGTTATCATGAACTTTCATGTGTCTATCACCCAGATTTAATTATCAACTCATGGCTATCTTATTCCACTTAACTCCATCTATTGCTCCTTCCCCTGTAAATCCTAGATGTCCTATCATTTCATCTATAAATATTTCAGAATACAGCTCTAAAGGACTTAAAAATACATGATAACAATATCATTATATTTGAAAAAAATCTCAATAAATTACTTAATATCAAATAGTGTTTACATTTCTGATTTTCTCAAAAATTGGAATTTTTTTACATTTTGTTTCAATCGGGTTCCAAATTGGTTGTAACTGGTTGAATTGTCTTTTAAGTTTCTTTTCTCCACTCCAATTTTTTTGATTCCTTACAATTTATTTGCGCAGATTAGTTTGCTGTGTGGAATTTCCTTCCCACAGGCTGAATTTTGTGAACTGCATTCCCTGGTGAAGCTTGACCTGTTCCTCACTCTGCGTTTTCTGTGAATTGGTTGTTGGATCTAAAAACAGTACAAATTTAAAGTAAACCATGTGTTAGTTTCTTGTAGCTGCTATACCACAAACTTGGCTTGAAACAACAGAAATTTATTCTGTCACAGTTCTAGATGGCATAAGTCCAAAATCAAGGTGTTGGCAGGATCACGATCCCTCTGAAACAACAGGGGAGAATGCTTTCTTGTCTCTTCCAGGTTTTGGTGGTTGTCCACATTCCTTATAGCCATATCACTCCAATTTCTGCCTTTGTCCTCACATGCCTCACATGGCCTTCTCTTTGTCTCTGTGCCTTCTCTTGTCTCTTACAAGAACACTTTAGGATTTTGGATCTACCCATGATAATCTGTGATAATCTCACTGTGAGATCCTTAATTATATCTATCAAAACCCCTTTTCCAAATAAGGTCGCATTCACTGGTTTCAGGGGTTAGGACTTAGATTTATCCTTTTAGGGACCACAGTTCAACCTGACACAGAGGGAAATGAATAACAGCACTGAATAAAGAAAAGAGTTAAATATAATAAGGATTAAAAGTTTTCATTATAAGATTTATTTTGTTTCATTGCTTTGCTTATCTTCTTTGGGTACTACTACCGTAAGCATGCTATATCTTCTTTGCCAAATTCTTATATTTGTCCCTTTTTCTCAAATCCTTTTAAAAGTATTTTATGATTCTGAAAATTTCCTCCTTACTTTCCATTTATCATAAGCATTATCTGGTGTGTTTATGTGCTTTAGTGTTTCTGCCTATCTAAAGGATTTCTTCTTTTATGTCTAACTCTTTCCTAAATTCTGTAACTTCATTTATTCATATTTCTAATTCCATTTATGATATTTTTCCATGTCTTCTATCATTTTTCTGAATTTCTTTCAGCTCACTTGAGAAATTAGGTTAGTGTTCGTCTGTTTTGTGCACATGTCTTTTTGGCATGCTTTTGTTGTACATAGGAATGTTATTTTTGGTTCTTATTCTCATATTTTCTAATGCTAACTCAGATTTTGATTTTTTTTGTATTTCAGAATATTATGAGAGTACACAGGTTTTGGTTACATAATTTGCTTTTGTACAGTCTGAGTCAAAGTTGTAAGTGTGCCCTTCACTCAGACAGTGTGCATTGTACCCATAAGGTGTGAATTTCCCTATCCTCTCCTGCCCACTTCCACCCACTTGATTTCTGTTCAGTTTTACTTCCATATGTACCCTTAAGTGTTGATCGATTAGTTCCAATTTAGTATTGAGTACATGTGGTGTTTGTTTTTCCATTCTTGTAATACTTGGCTCCATTTTTTATGATAAGATCAAAGGAGATTAACAAACTATGCTTCAGCAGTTCTAATGCTGTCTTTCCCCAGAATCTTTCAGAGACTTTGTTCGCCATTGCCTTTCCCCAGCACCATCACTGAATGAGAGGGCAATGAAAATGTTGTTAAATGAAGAAAACTTCTGTTATTACTATAGATTTTGGAAAATCACCACCAACCATAACTCTAGGCTGCAGTGAGAAAAATCAATGATTCTAAGTAAGGCACAGAGAAAAAAATTAACAGATACAGAGTTTACAAATTGCTAGTTCAAAGATCCTTTTATACCCGTGTAAAACTTTCCAGCTCGAAATGCCAGTGGTGCTTCCATTGAGTAACTGACTACCAAGCAAACACTAGATTGTACTTGTGCTGTTGTCTCACGGAGGTCCAATTTTAGTTGTAAGCTAGAAATGGTTCCTAGTATTACAAAAAAATAAATAAATAAATAACACTATCATTTACTATTTTAGAATACCTTAAACTGATTTGTAGGAATATTAAATGTTAAAAAAATTAACCATTGTTATATTTTAAAGCCTTTAAAAATAACCTATATTAATGTCATCTAACTGTCATCTAACTGGTGAAGCTAGTGCCAATACTGAAAAGATGCCCTGAAAAAGTATAACATTGGGATGGAAATTAAATACAATATCACACTATGAATAAAGTGAGGCAACCACCAAAAATTACCACCCTATTAATTTAAAAGGTATGAAGATTTGTTGTTCAGAAACCTATCCCTTCAACTTTATTCTCAATCCTATGGAAAAAATGGAATTATTTGTGAATTTTGAATTATTAGAAATTTTGGGAATATATTCCTTACAGAAACTACTACTATCCTCCACTTACTAAACTGCTAATAAAAACCTAAGCACCACACCTACAATCTACTTCAAAATGTCTAAAGGATATATGGTCCAATCTGTTTTAGTTTTTGTAATTATTAAATTAATACACTCAAGTTTGCTTTTCTTAATTATTCAGATATCCACTAATTACAAGCTTGAAGTTCTAGCCTGAACAAGAGGGAGACCCCCATCTCTACTAAAAATAGAAAAAAAATTAGCCAGACAACTAAAAACAGAAAAAATTAGCCAGGTGTGGTGGCATGCGCCTGTAGTCCCAGCTACTCAGGAGGCTGAGGCAGGAGAATAGCTTGAGCCGAGGAGTCTGAGGTTGCTGTGAGCTAGGCTGATGCCACGGCACTCTAGCCCAGGTAACAGAGCAAGACTCTGTCTCAAAAAAAAAAAAAAAAAAAGCTTGAAGTTAATCCTGACAGCTAATGTTATCTCCCATTATCTTCTATAGTATGCAATATATTAATAACATAATGATTAAGAATCATACTCTAAAGTTAGACTAATAAGGTTTGTGTCTCAATTTTAAGCAATTTTTTGTCTAAGGCTCAGTTAGGAATAGCAATATGTCTTTTTTTTCACATTTGTAAAATGAGAATAATTTAGGTCAGACTCTCTAAGTCATAGTGAGAATTAAGGGATATAACTATAAAGTACTTAGAATAGTGCCTGGAATGTGGAAAGTCCCCAATACACATTAACTATAATGATGATGAGTGAGTCTTCTTGCCATACAAGGGACAGCAAAACTAGTATGTTCTGAAATTCCATAGCATTTAATGACAAGTTCCTATACCTTGATAATTAAAAACACTAAGAAAGTTCAGTTAAAGTCTGATGAAAAAAAATAGGGCTGCTAACTTAACCACAAATGTATTAGAAATACTTTAGAGGCCCAAAGTTCAGACAAAGTTTTTGCTTTGATTAAAAAAAAAAAGTAATAATTTAATGAAAAACCTGGTTCAAGATCTAGTATTTATTACTAGAAGAATATCATGATAATTTAAAAAACTTTTTGGTCTCTTCTTTCCACTAACTCTCTAACAATGGATTCCCTGTTCAAATTTCATACCTGCAATAATTCCAGACTTTCCTTATTGGCTCTGTCCTGTGCCCTTTCCATATTCAGTAGACTTGGCACATTGGCTAAATCTTTCAGCTTTTCAGGAGGGACTTTCAGGGTTTCATACAGTTGTAGCAATCTTAAGGATAGAATAAAAACACAGTTATTTTGTTTATTTTTGAGTACCATTAGTGTTATTTATTTTGAGACGGTTCTCATTTTTTTTCTCCCATATTCCTAAGGGTACAACATTCTTTTACTAACAGTGGCTAACTATGGCAATAGGTCCCCTCCCCCAAGAAAAGCCTGATAAATCATCATTTAACCTTTCAATTTATTAAGATTTACCTCAAATTCTGGGGCACTGAGGCTGCTTTATAACAGAAAATTTTCTATTTTACACATTTACCAGTTATAATACACGTTTCAAAATGAAAACTTCTTTGCATCACTTACATGTTTCTTAGGCTATTACAGCACATATGTCTATCACCTAATGTGAATTGTTGGGTAAGAGATAGAACACTAGTCTAGAGTGTTAAGCATGACCCTGAGTTGTTATGTTAGAGAATATGACTAATAAAAGGGAAGTTTTACATTAATTACTCTAAATGATTTTAAAGAAAACTGAGTTCCACAGAGTTTAAGGAAAATAAAACACTAGAGCAAAGTGCTTTGCTCTAAAGTACTATCAACATGAATGGTATTTAATATTAAAGTTAAAAAATTCTCCTACAAATTTGGGCTGATACATCACCAGTAGAAACTGATCTACTTCTACCTTTACATCCAGCAGAAAGCAAGATAGCTTTCTTTCTCAGATTTGATTATTGAATTCTGTGAGGAAAAAAATCAAGGAAGAAAAGATAAATTTGGTTCCTTCTACCTAAAAGCAGTGTTTTTGGCTTCTAAAAAGTTCTACTACTTAAGATTTGAAGGAATATGAACAACAGTGGAACCAACTATCCCACTTCTGGGATCACATTAAAAACCTTAATTTTCTAAAAGAAAAAGGTAGGCAGCTATGGACTATGGACTAGGGACTTAAATGGACTATCACATTTAAGCAAAAACAACCTGTCTATATAAGACTTCCTAAGAGGCATAAGTTTTTTTTAACTAAAATAAAAATTTCATTTATGAAGTATCTTCTAAATGTTTATTAAACCAATTGTGTAGAAGGTTCATTTGCTGTTTTGAAACTGAGATGCAGAGCATTGTTTTCTGAAAAAGTGTAAATAAATACTAAAGTAATCCCTGAAAATCACGGGCAGTGATTTTAAGAACACTTGAAAAGAAACCTCCGTTGGTGATTTACCACAAGATGAAGAACACTAATATGTTGGAAAATTATACTTGTTGCTTGTACAAATAATTTAAGACAATATGAAGTAAAGTAAAAACACAGCAACAGGATAAATATCAGATACGTGTGGTAAACTGTTAACTTCATTAAAAATGAAGATGAAGGGAGTTAAAATTGACAAAATATTTTCAAATCCTGATACAGAAGAGTAAACTGTCGAAATAGGTATTCTGTGATTTTCAGAGTCTTTTTTTTTTTTTTTTGGTACAAATTCTCTGACGCTTATTTCAGAAATGCACATAGCAGCAGTTAGGAAAGAAAAAAACACATGTTTCCAAATTGCTCATCTTAAAAAACTGAAAAACTTATATTCCACAGGTATCTGCTTTGGCAACATAGGAAGAAGACAGATTTTTAAAAATTATGTTTTAACCATTTCAAATAGCATAATTATCATAATACCTTTTCTTCAGGAAGTTGAGATGATATTGTATTTCTTCTTTTTCCCTAATAGTTTTACTTAAAATTGTTCTAGAAAAGAAAAAAAGATTGAATAAATAGTAGTCTGAAACACAAATAATATAATCTGTGTATTTTTTCTCTCTGATTTCTCTCGAGTGCTTCTACTCACTAGCTAGGCAGAATCAATCACTTTTCCTTTTATATTAAATGCACTTTAAGCAGAGGTACAATGAAAAACAATTTTTTTAAAACCACATGTATTGTAATTTATATGCCTGGCTGTTCAGATGGAGTTCAGCCCCATGATGGCAGAATTCTGTCTAATTTTCCTTGTGTCTTCTCTACCATGGCAGCTTCTATATAGTGTCCCTTTGAACTTAACTTCTTCCTAAAGAATTCCTATTGACAGAATAAGTTAAAATTTTATAGATAGCAGGTGGGGCCACACAGACTTGCTTTTTAGTTCACTGACAGAATCTCAAGTTTTTAAAATTAACATAGACTTTTTTGCTAAAGGCTAATGCCACCATAAGACATTAAATATAATTCTTCTGAAATAGAAAAATACTCTATCACTTAAAATAAATAGTAATATTTAGAAGGATAATGTCCATACAAAACACATTAAGTAGAAACCAAAAGAGTGAAGTGAAAAAATTTTATACTCACATTATTACTGATTCCATTATAGTTTGCAAATGGTCTCTGCTACTCTTTGAAAGAGGTTGCCAGGTTTTTCTCTTGTTGGCTGCTATCTTTATCTGTTTTACATTAGTATGCTTTGTTTGTCCTGTCATTGATAATAGAAAAGACTATGATCAATCCAGAAGTTTGCATGTTTCACTTAAAAGGTGATTTTTTTAATCTAAAAGTTTATGGAAAATTATGAGAACAAAATATTATAGAGCTGTATAAACTGTTTAATTTACTTTTTATTACACAGCCATAATATGCTACATGTTGAATATGAACATATCTATTGTTACGTTAGCCAAAATACTAGGTGATATTGTAATATAAACCCCAAATAAATAATTTAAAGTGAAGAATCAAGATATAATTACTCAAAGTTTGGTTCTCAGAAATGACCTGAGTTCTTTAAAAACATTATTGAGAAGATTAGAGAACTATTTCTACCAAATGTTGGATGGCAACTGGAACAAAATAGACTAACCAAGCCACAAACAGATTCAGTGTTAACTAGGTTGTTGGTCCTGTTCTACTTATAAGGGATACACAAAGGAGATATAGTGTTGGCTCTCATGAAGACCAGTTTTGGAGAGAAGAAATGTTAAACAAATTACAGGTGTGCAATGGAAGTATAAAACTAGAAGACCTAACCTGGTCTTCGGTGAGGAGAGGTAGAGAATCCTTCCATGAAGAAGTGATGTTTAAGCAAAGACGACTACTCCAAACTAATTTACTCCGAACAAACTTAGATAGTGGTTCCAAACTAATCTATATAGAACAGAAAGCATATTCATCTTGAAGAGAAATCAGTAAGGTTTGTCTTTATATCACAGATCATTAACAATTTAGACTATGGGCCACTTTGATTTTCTCTAGTTCCTATCAACTTAGTGGCATAGAAGCCTCTGCAGTATTTTGCCACAGGTGTTAAGTAAAATTTCAGTTGACCAAAATAATTGACTAACCAGGACTATTTATTTTTGCAAAAATGCAAATGTAGCCGTTTATTACTATCTTTTGCTTTTGCAGAACTCATAAACAAGATGCTGAAAAATTTTTAATAAATACAGATAGCTTGAGAAAGCAGCAGGTTAACAAGATAATAAAAAAGATATACCTTCAGAAGACAGATGCTTTGGATGATTTTTCTTTCTTTTTGCTGTGCTTCTAACCTAGAGGGAGAAACACATGCATACACACACAAAATTAAACATGAGATAAAATGACATTGCTTTTGTAATAGATTCATCATGTATGTTGAAGAGTATTCATATAACTTCTGGTAGGTAGAAAAATGTGTATTGCCACTTCTACAAAAGAAAGGTGTGTATCACAGGCAGAAGATATAGTAAATCAATTCTTGGACAATGGTGATAATACTTAAGTTTTATAAAGTGTCAAAGAATGTTTTAAATAAACCATTACTCATTTTGCCTGTGAAATAGTGTTATATACTTTACCTGCAAAACAAATATAAGCATTGTCTAATGAGCAGGTTAAACAAAAAAAAATTTTGATTAATTCATTTGTTCTAAGAGAGGGGCAAAGTTATGGTAGGAAGAAGCTAATTCCTCTCAAACTATTTGTTCTCTATTTTAATAAAAATATTCTCCACGAAATGACAGATTCTCTTATTTTTTAACATTTAAATGCTATAAGAATTTGTACACTTTATTCTTAATCTTCCCATTTAAACACCCTTAGCAATGTCTCATGACCCTCTCTTTCTCAAAGAAGTCCATGGTCAATACTAAATTTTAGAAATTGAAGTAAACAATAGTTTTTATCTGAGAATTTTACAAATCATGCTACAAAGGCTTCCATACAATGATATGAATTGCTATAATTTGTGGTAAAACTGAGCCTTAGTCTTCGTATACTCTTTTCATAAAATAGACAATATTTCTAATCAAAGAGTTCTAAAAGATAAACCTGGTATTTTCATTACCTCTTTCTCTGACAACTCTACTTCCTCATCATCAGTTTTTCTTTTTGGATTTCTTTTTAACTGTTGAGACTTTTTCTTGGAAGCATTTGGTTTATCAGGCATCTTGATCTAAAGAGAACAATTAAAAAAAAACAAACCTCCATAAAGACAAAAGAACACAGAAAAATGCTAAAGCTTTGCACAATATTTTCTTAAAAAATCTCCTTATAAATGTTCCAAATTCTCCTTTTAAGAAAAAAATCATAACAAAAGTTTGGGGTCCTATTGTGTGTTTTTTAAACATTTATTTAAAACAAGTAACTTTGGCTCTCATCAGAATAAGGATATCTAATTCAATTTCATTCCTAGAAATTACTTCCATTTGTATGGCTTTAAAAAATCATTTAAAAATGCTTTTGCATCTCTTACTTTGTACTCCCTCATATAATAATATTATTTCCATGTTTAAATCCAAGAAAATGGAAATATAAAGTGGTCACAGATGATGTCAGTTTGAGCAATAATATCCAGGTCTTCTCATTTTAAGTAATGGATTTACCATTACTCAATTTTTGCCAAAAATAGGAGGAGATAATTTTTAGGATTATAGCACCAATCTATGCTATGGAAATGCAGTGATAGTCTGCCACTCACAAG
Organism: Indri indri; assembly: GCA_004363605.1. Taxonomy (NCBI): domain Eukaryota; kingdom Metazoa; phylum Chordata; class Mammalia; order Primates; family Indriidae; genus Indri; species Indri indri. The sequence continues at coordinate 4,710 of RJWJ010038892.1, read as the reverse complement.
GATTTAAGCAGTAACCCTATCTGTGTTATGTGCAACTGATTACTTTGTCCTCCCACAAATTACAAAACACACATGGGAACACAGAAAAATGCTAAAGCTTTGCACAACATTTTGTTAAAGAAAGTCATAAATGTTCCAAATTCTCCTTGGGAATGTCAATGACAAAATTCAGAGTAGCTCCTTTTCTCTCTCTAATAGCCCTTTATTACCAAACTCTTTTCTGATAAAAGGAACAAAGGAATGGGTTAGTTATTCTTGCATTACACCACAAGAAGTAGATGGCTTAGAATTTACATACAATACACAAGGAAACATGTATATACACATAACACATATATACATATATATTTTTCTAGGCATGTATGGCTAGATATATAAATTAATTATTCTTTTTCTAAAAATTCAAAATTAATTGCACTAATACAGTTTAATTTTATATGCAGATTTAGAGACAGACAATAAAGGGATACTCTGGATAAATCTATTTCCTCAAATTTTAAAAGCTTCAAGCTTTCTTTTTTTTTCAGTTAAGACCGAAATCAATAGTTAGAAAGAATTAACTGAAAGATCACAACCTACATTTAGCAACTACATGTCAGATCAGTTATAAAAAGGAGTAGAAGGCAAACTATCACTTTACCCTGCTTTGAACAATGCAGTACCTTACTTTAAATCCAGTCTCTATCCTCTGTTCCATTTCTAAAATGCCTAATTCTATTCTCAATTTGACATCCATGCCCCTATACTTCCTCTGCTTAAAAATCCATCCACATGAGAGAGTTTCACTTGTGGATCTCTGCTGGAAAGGCTGACACATGCAGCAGGTTGTTCACTGAATAAGAGCATCCAGGTCAGGGAACAAGTGACAACTGAGATTTTAGATTAAAAATGGAACAAATTCTTTCCCACTAGTGTTTAATGAGAGATAGGGTCTATGTATCCTTGTCTTAAATCTTGGCAGACTATGCAGCTGTGTGAGCAGAAGAATATGGTAAAAGTGATTCTGTTCCAGCTTTAGACATGAAGAGACTGGAAACTTCACCTTCCACTTGTTTGGAACCCAGCCACCAACGAATGAGAAGGCCAACATGGAGAGGAACTGAAACCCAGGCAAAAATCCTAGCTGAGCTTCCAGCCAACAGTTAGCACCAATTTGCCAGCCTGGTGTATGTAGCTGAGCCAATGTGTTGCAGCTCACACTGCATGGACAAGACATGAGCCAGCCCTGCTAAGTTCCTTCCGATACCAAATTTTGGGACAAAATGATTGATTAACAAACTTACCCCAATACCTATCGTATAACATCCAAGCTGTTTACCATGCCATTTATAGTCCTTAACGATTTAACCCTGCCTAGCTTTCCATACTTCTCTCCTACTACTACTCCTTAATCAAATCTCCCTCTCTAGCTAGCTTTGATGATTTTCTGAACACACTTTGAGTAATTCTGCCTCCCATGAACATACTGTATCCTCTACCTGAGCTGCTCTCTCCCCATCTCTGCCTACCCTCTCAGGTGAGCCACCTCCTTCCCAAAGCCTTCCTAACCACTCCACTTCATTTCTCTTTAAAAGTTTGCAGGTTCTATGGTCTCTCTCATTTGGCATTTATTTATAGTTTGGTTTTAATTATTTTTTCTTGATGTTCTTTATTCAATAACATGTATTTCAGTGCTACTCCAAATTTGGTTCACAAAACTGGCGTAATCCTTTTACGTACAGAAATTCAGAGTAATCATTTAGAAACTTTAATAGCAATTTGACAGGGTAATTTTATGTATGTTGAATCTAACCATAAAATAATTAGTCCTTGTCTTTTGAATCTTGTTTTTCAGTAATTAAGATTTAAAAAAAAATAAAAAAATAAAAAAGATTTAAAAAAAAATTGTAAGAGCAGTTTTAGGTTTGCAGTAAAACTAAGCAGAAAGTACAGTCTCCATATACCCTCTGTCCATTCCCACCCCTGCAAGCTCCCCCACTATCAACATCCCACACCAAAGTGGAACATTTGCCATAACGGATGTTACGTATCAAGTACATTGATACCTCACATCACCCCAAATCCATTGTTTACATTAGGGTTTACTCCTGGTGTTGTACATTCTATGACTAATTCACTTTTGACTAATAATTTATTTTTAATTGCATTTATATAAGTATTAGTTATGACTGATTAGAAATAAAAAAACAAACAAAATTGGTCTCTTATCACAATTTAAGAAGTACTATCTTCACTGATACCTGCTGGAGGCAATAGATTATAGAGCAAAAAGTTTCTTAACCATAGCATTATTTTGGATAGGATAACTTTTTGTTGTGGGAAGCCGTCCTATGCACTGTAGGATGTTCAGCAGCATTCCTGGTGTCTACCCACCAGATATCAGAATCCCTCCAACTCCCAGATCCTGTAGTACAACCAAAATCATCTCCAGACAATGTCAAATGTCCCCTGGGGCAAAACTGCCCCAGGTCGAGAAGCACTGCTGTAATGGTTAAGACTAGTCCAAGGATGAAGATAAACTGTCCAAACTCTAAATCCTGGCTCTGCCACTTAATTAGCTGTATATCCTTGGGCAAGCAAATTAACTCAGTTTCCCCATTGGTAAAATGGGTTAATAAAAGTACCAATATCAAAGACTTTTGTAAAGTTAAAATGATTTAGTGCAGAATATATAAAGTGCCTAGAATAGTACTGGGGACATGGTAAGAACTTAGTAAACAAAAGCCACCATTTCTGTCAATGTTGGGGTAGTTGCAGTGTATATAAAAACAAATAGAAATTTTGTTCTGTTCTTAGATCCACAGGAAATCATAGCCTAGTGGTAGTGGGTAGGTAGAGACAGATATGAAAACCATTACTATATATAATGTGATAAAAATGTTATGAAAGAGACAAGTAAGCAAATAAGTACCTCAGATTGGTATGTGTGGGAATGTACAGTCACACCTTGTTTTATTGTGCTGTACTTTACTGCACTTCGCAGACATTACATATTTTATAAAGTGAAGGTCTGTGGCAACCCTGGGTGGAACAACTCTATCGATGCCATTTTTCCAACAGCATGTGGTCACTTCCTGTCTCTGTGCCACATTTTGATAATTCTTCCAATATTTCAAACTTTTTCATTATTATTGTATCTGTTATGGTGATCTGTGAGCAGTGATCTTTGATGTGAGTATTGTATTGTTTTAGCACCACAAACCGCACCCATATAAGATGGCAAACATAATCAAGATACGTGTTGTGTGTGTTCTGACTGCTCCACTAACCAGTTGTCCCCCATCTCTCTCCCTCTCCTCAGCCTCTCTATTCCCTAAGATACAATAATATTGAAATTAGGCCAATTAATAACCGTACACTGTCCTCTCAGTGTTCAAGTGAAAGGAAGGGTGCCATGTCTTTCACTTTAAATCAAAAGTTAGAAATCATTAAGCTCAGTGTGAAAGGCACGTTGAAAGCAGAGACAGGTCGAAAGATAGGCCTCTTGTGCCAAACAGCCAAGTTATGAATGCAAAGAAAAAGTTCTTGAAGGAAATTTAAAGTGCTACTCCAGTGAACACACGAATGATAAGAAAGTAAACAGCCTTATTGCTGATATGGAGAAAGTTTGGTCTGGATAGAAGATCAAACCAGCCACAACATTACCTTAGCCAAAGCCTAATTCACAGCAAGGCCCTAACCTCTTCAATCCTGTGAAGGCTGAGAGAGGTGAGGAAGCTGTAATAGAAAAGTTTGAAGTTAGCAGATGTTGGTTCATGAGGTATAAGGAAAGATGCCATCTCTGTAACATAAAAATACAAGGTGAAGCAGCAACTGCTAATGTAGAAGCTCCAGCTAGTTATCCAGAAGATCTAACTAGCTAACATCATTGATGAAGGTGGCTACCTTAAATAAAAGATTTTTAATGTAGACAAAACAGCCTTCTCTTGGAAGAAAATGCCAGCTAGGACTTTCATCGCTAGAAAGAAGTCAATGCCTGACTTCAAAGCTTCAAAAAACAGACTGACTCTCTTGTTAGAGGCCAATGCAACTGGTGACTTTAAGTTGAAGCCAATGCTCATTAATCATTCTGGAAATCCTAGGACCCTTTATTCTACTAAATCTACTTTATCTGTATTCTGTAAATGGACCAACAAAGCCTGGATAACAAGCACATCTGCTTATAACATGGTTTACTGACTACTTTAAGTCTGCTGTTGAGACTGACTGCTCATAAAAAAGATTCCTTTCAAAACATTACTGCTCATTGACAAGGTACTTGGTCACCTAAGAGCTGGGATGGAGATGTACAAGGAGATGATTGTTGTTTTTATGCCCGCTAACTCAGTATCTATTCTGCAGCCCATGAATTACAACCATTTTGACTTTCAAGTCTTATTACTTAAGAAATATATTTGTAAGGCTATAGCTATACTAGATAGTGATTCCTCTGATGGATCTGGGAAAAGTTAATTGAAAAACTCTGAAAAACATGTGCCATTCTACATGTCATCAAGAACTGTGTGATTTGTAGGAGGTCAAAAAGAATTTGGAATTAGTTGATTCCAACCCTCATGGATGACTTTGAGGAGTTCAAGACTTCAGTGGAGGAAGTAAATGCAGATGTGGTGGAAACAGCAAGAGAACTAGAATTAGAATTGGAGCCTGAAGATGTAACTGAATTGCTATTATCTCATGATAAACTCTAGTAGATGATGAGTTGCTTCTTAG
>RJWJ010038891.1:0-14736 GCA_004363605.1 Indri indri | reverse complement strand
CTTGGTGGGACTTGAGGGAACAGCAGGATGTAAAGCTGCTGCTGAGGATTGGGTGAAGAGTGGGTGCTTGTGCCAGTCACTGAGAAGGAGCCTGTGAGAAATGCAAGGGAGGAAGCCCCTTAGGCAGCTGGGAGGAGGGTCTGGAGCTTGGGAGGGAGGTCCAGGAGATGATGGAGTTAGAATCATCCACAGGTGGGTGGTGTTGAAGCTCTGAAGCAGGGAAGGTGCTGAGAAGAGAGGAGGGGTGAGGAATGGCCTAAAGTGTGTTAGAAAATACTAGTTAGGCTGGGCATGGTGGCTCATGCCTATAATTCTGGCACTTTGGTTTGTCGAGGCAGGAGGATCACTTGAGGTCAGGAGTTCAAGACCAGCCTGAGCAAGAGGGAGACCCCATCTCTACTAAAAATAGAAAAATTAGTTGGGCATGGTGGTACAGGCCTATAGTCCCAGCTACTCAGGAGGTTGAGGCAGGAGGATCACTTGAGCCCTGGAGTTTGAGGCTGCAGTTAGCTATGATGATGCCACAGCACTCTAACCTGAGTGACAGAGGGAGACCCTGTCTCAAAAAATGAAATGAAATGAAATAATAAAATAAAATACTAGGTGGTATGGAAGGGAAGGGAATATACTGGTTGCTCTCATTTTAGCTTACAGTGTTACCCATAAGAGAAATCCTTGCTCTACCCACTGTGTTAGTATTGTAGGGTTGCCATTAACAAATCACTGCAAACTGGGTGATTTAAAACAATAGAACTGCATTGTCTTACAGTTTTGGAGTCTAGAAGTTAGAAATCAACGTGTCAGCAGGGTGATACTCTCTCTGAAGGCTCTAGGAGAGAATCTGTTCCATGCTGTAGTATAATAAAGAATATTTTGTCTTGGTCTTAGTTCTTGGCACAAAGTTTCAAACATCCTTGGAATTTCTTAAGTGATAGGAGTGTCTTTATTATGCTGATGAGGTAACTAATGGTGGGGTCCCCAGATAGCTTCAGGATGGGAGCTAGCTGGTCACCAGAAAGACCAACCATGTGATGAACAGGTTCAAACTTTTGAGCCACCCCAATCTCTGGGGAAGGGAGGAGAGATGGTGATTGAGTTCAATCCTGTGTCCAGTGACTTAATCAATCGTGCATATGTGATGAGACCCCATTATAAAAACTCTGGACACTGAAGCTTACTAGAGCTTCCTGTTGGTGAACATATTGATATGTGGGAGGGTGATGCTCCTGGATTCCATGAGGAAAAGGCATGGAAGCTGTGTCTTCCCCTCGACCCACCCCAGACCTTGTCCTGTGTATGCATCTCATCCATTTGGTTCTTCCTGAGTTGTATCATATAGGGTCAACTCTTGAACAATATGGGGATTATGGGCACCAACCCCCATCAGTCAGAAGTCCACATATAACTTTTGACTCCCCCAAAGCTTTACTAATAGCCTACTGTTAACCAGAAGCCTTACCAATAACATAATTATTAAGACATATTTTGTATTGTATGTATTATATACTGTATTTTTATAGTAAGTAAGCTAGAGAAAAAAATGTCATTAAGAAAACCATAAGGGAAAGAGACAAATTCCTGGAAACACACAACCTCCCAAGTCTTAATCAGGAAGAAATAGAACTCCTGAATAGACCAATTATGAACAACAAAATTGAAGCAGCAATAAAAATCTTTCAACCAAAAAAAGTCCCAGACCAGATGGCTTCACAGCCGAATTTTATCAGACCTACAAAGAAGAATTTGTACCCATACAGCAGAAATTATTTCATAATGTTGAGAAGAAGGAATCCTCCCCAACTCATTCTACAAAACCGTTATCACCTTGATACCAAAGCCAGGAAAGGACACACCAAAAAAAGAAAACTATAGACCAATATCCCTTATGTGACTATAGATGGAAAAATCCTCAATAAAAGTCTAGCAAACCAAATTCAGCAGCACATCAAAAAATAATCCACCATGAGCAAGTGGGCTTCATCCCAGGGATGCAAGTATGGTTCAAAATATGTAAATCCATAAATGTGATTCACTACATAAGCAGAAGCAAAAACAAAGATCATATGAACATCTCAATAGATGCAGAAAAAGCATTTGACAAGATTCAGTACCTTTTATGATAAAAAAAACTCTTAACAAAATAGACATAGATGGAACATATCTCAAAATTATAAAAGCCATATATGTTACACCCACAGCCAACATCATACTGAATGGGGAAAGGTTGAAAGCATTGCCACTCAGAACTAGAATAAGACAAGGATGCCCACTGTCACCACTCCTATTCAACATAGTGCTGGATGTCCTAGCCAGAGCAGTCAGGCAAGAGAAGGAAATTAAGGATATCCAAATGGGGAAAGAGGTCAAACTATTGCTCTTTGCTGATGATATGATCTTATACCTAGAAAACCCCAAAGATTCTGCAGGAGACTCCTGGAATTGATATAAATTCAGCAAAGTCTCAGGTTACAAAATCAATGTACACAAATCAGTAGCATTCCTATACACCAACAATAGTTAAGCTGAAAATCAAATCAAAGACTCAATACTGTTCACAACAGCTACAAAGAAAATGAAATACCTAGGGATATATTTAACCAAAGAGGTGAAAGATCTCTACAAAGAGAACTACAAATCACCCAGGAAAGAAATTGCAAATGATGTGAACAAATGGAAAGATATGTCATGCTCATAGGTTGGCAGAATCAACATTGTTAAAATGTTCATACTACCCAAAGTGATTTACAGATTCAATGCAATCCGCATCAAAATACCAACATCATTTTTCGCAGATTTAGAAAAAATTATACTTTACGTGGAACCAGAAAAGAGCCCAAATAGCCAAAGCAACCTTAAGCAAAAGGAACAAACCTAGAGGCATCACTTTACCAGACTTTAAACTACACTACAAGTCTGTAGTAACCCAAACAGCATGGTACTGGCACAAAAGTAGAGGCATAGACCAATGGAACAGAACCAAGAACCCAGATATAAAACCATCCACATATTGCCATCTGATCTTTGACAAAGCAAACAACAATTTATACTGGGGAAAAGAATTCCTATGCAATAAATGGTGCTGGGAAAATTGGATAGCTACATGTAGAAGATTGAAACAGGATCCATATCTCTCAGCACTCACAAAAATTAATTCAAGATGGATAATAGACTTATATCTAAGACATAAAACCATAAGAATTCTAGAAGAAAATGTTGGAAAAACTCTTCTAGATATTGGCCTAGGCAAAGAATTTATGAAGAAGACCCCAAAGGCAATCAGAGCAACAAGAAAAATAAATAAATGAGATTTGATTAAATTAAAAAGCTTCCATACAGCCAAAGAAACAATCAACAGAGCAAATAGACAACCTACAGAATGGGAGAAAATTTGTATGCTATACATCTGATAAAGGGCTAATAATGAGAATCTACAAAGAACTCAAGCAAATCAGCAAGAAAAAAAAATCAAACAACCCCATTAAAAAGTGGGCCAAAGACATGAACAAAAACTTTTCAAAAGAAGATAGACTAATGGCCAACAAACATATGAAAAAATGCTCAACATCACTAATCATCAGAGAAATGCAAATCAAAACTACAATGAGATATCACCTAACCCCAGTGAGAATGGCTTTCATCAAAAAGTCCCAATGCAATAGATGTTGGTGTGGATGCAGAGAGAAAGGAACACTCATACACCATTGGTAGGACTGCAACCTAGTACAACTGCTATGGAAAATAGTGTGGAGATTCGTCAAAGAACTAAAAGTAGACCTAACATTTGATCCAGCAGCCCCACTATTGAGTATTTATCCAAAGGAAAAAAAAAGTCATTTTATCAAAAAGACACCTGCACTAAAATATTTATTGCAGCACAATTCACAATCGCAAAGATGTGGAATCAACCCAAGTGCCCATCGGTTCATGAGTAGATTAATAAAATGTGGTATATGTATGCCGTGGAGTACTACTCAGTCATAAAAAATGAATTAATACCTTTTGCAACAATCTGGGTGGAACTGTAGACCATTCTCCTAAGTGAAGTATGGCAAGAATGGAAAAGCAAATACACCACATGTACTCACTATTAAATTTGAACTCACTGATCAACACTCATGTGCACAGATGGAAGTAAAACTCATGGGAATCAAGCATGTGGGAGGGGGGAGGAGGGAATGGGTGAAATTACACCTGATGGGTACGATGTACAGTATCTGGGTGATGGGTACAATGTACACTTACAACTTGGACTCAAGCAATACAAAAGCAATCCATGTAACCAAAACATTTTTACCCCCATAATATTCTGAAATAAGAAAGAAAAAATAAATTCAAAGCAAAAGTAGGTCTAGAATAAAACCGAGAGGAGAAGATACGGAAATAAAAGAAAATCATAAGGAAGAAAAAATATGTTTACTAGTCATTAAGTGGGGTGGATCATCATGGAGATCCTCATCGTCATTGTCACCGTGTTGAGTAGGCTGAGGAGGAGGAGGAAGTGGAGGGGGGGTCTTGCTGTCTCGGGTGCAGAGGTAGTGGAAGGGAAGACAGGAGAGGTGTACACACTCTGAGTGACTTTTATTGGAAAAGTCTGCCTGTGAGTGGATCTGTGCAGTTCAAGCACGCATGGTTCAGGGATCACCTGTACGTTCATCTGAAGTGGGACAGTCTTGTGAAGTACTTTGTTCTTAACTCGTTGGGTCTGTGTTAACTCTGGGTATTTAGCGTGAAACTGAATTTGATTGCAGGGCACCCGGTTGGTGTCTGAGAATAGTGTTCGAACAGACATGCCTTCCTCTTCTGGTGCTGGCGGAAATCCTTAGTGTTCCTTGGCTAACAGGCACATCCCTCCAGTTTCTGCCCTGTCATACCGTGGCGTTCTCCCTGTGTGTCTCTGTCTCTGTGTCTCTTCTCCTAAGGACACCAGTCGTACTGGATTAAGGGTCCACCATACTCCACCGCAGCCTCCTCTTAAATAATCTGTAATGATCCTGTTTCCAACTACAGTCACATTCTGAGGTTCCTATGGTTAGGACTCCGTATTTTCAAGGAACACAGTTCAGTCCACAACATCTATGAAACACACATTTCTCATTCAATAGATGGTATTTTTTCTGCCTACTCTGTGCCCAGCTCAGTGGTGAGGCCCTGAGGCCAGCAAAGGTGAGTAAGTCCAACAATCTTGCCTTTAAGGGGCTTATATTCCAGTAGGAAAAATAAGCCCTAAAGACACTGCAGATTCTGAGGCTGGTTTTCACTTATGCCCTAAGATAATATGCAATGCTAGAATGATCAGGAGACAGAGCATTCCTCTGTGGCTTCAGTAATCAGCCGGGATTCAAGGAACAAAAGGTGATTTCCGTGGAACTTTGGCAGGAGACACATGTGATATTTGACAGATGGAGATGAGGGAAAGATATAATGGAAGATTTAAGATAGCAAAGGGCACTACAGAAAAGGGGACACGTCAATCTAAGACGTGGATCTGGAGGTGCGTAGAATTTATTCCTCAAAAAATTACTCATTAAATAGATTATGAGACATCTATAGATGAAATATCACGTGGATCAGATCCAAATACACCAATATGCGGCCATCTCCAAGATACACTGACAGGGGAGAAGAGCAAGATGCAGCGCATTGTATACGTATGGGACCTAATTTCTGTAGAGTGTGTGGGGGGTGAACAGGCTCCTAGACACACAAAGTGAACATGCTTGTAAACGTATAGGAGATCTCTGGAAGAATATAACAAATTGCCAACAGTGCCTCTGCATGACTGCATTTCTCACTGCATGCACAAGCTAGTTTCAACTCGTTTTTAAAAATAAGTTACTATTCTAACTGACCTTACTTTTGCATTTTCAAATACCTTCTTTCTTTTAACAAAAGCTGCAGACTTGAAAAAAATCACAGTCTTACTTTCTTCTGTAAAAGTCTCTATTTATCTGGAATATTACTTTTATCGATCCACTCACTCAACGATGGCAGGTGCCAGGTAGACGTGCCGGGGCCCTGGCCCGATTGGACCCCTGTTAACGCAGACTTCCTCACCTCTCACCGTCCGCCAGCGCAGTCAAGCCATTGCCTTAGAGCTGCTATGCACCGTCCTGCCCACGCCACGTCTCATATTATGAATTTGCTTTGCTTGCTATAAGGAGCCGCAGAAATAATCATTCACGATTCAGCAAGCACAAATGCAAGGTCATAGGTGGGCAGGCCACCCGCCACCAACCAGGACTGACTTGTGGGCAAGTTATTCCCAGACGGCTGCAGGGAGGCTGGTGTTTCTCCTGGCCGGTGGCAAGTGCTGGTGTGGAACTGGGACACACTCACTCCACCTGCTGCCGTCGTGGCTCACTAGCCCCTTTGACCTTACCCCTTTGGGGTCAGATTTTGGGATTTCTTCTTAATATTCAAAGAACACTTTCTTCTCTGTTAGGGTTATCTATTATGTTTTGTCTTTCTATTGCTGTCTAAAGCCTTAATTGTCTACAGCAGTGTTTGTCAGGCTTTATTAAGGTCTGTTTTTGATAAGCCTGAAATGCGTATGCTCTTTGCATTGGGGTCTTTCACATTCTGATCCGCTCTCCCTTGGGTGGTGAGGGGCATGCCAAGGCACACACCCATTCCGGTCGTCGTGCATGCATCTCCCAAGCTTGTTTTTGTAAGTCTTCTGTACTCGAGCCTATGCAGATTAATTCCTCCTTGAACTGAGGCCAGAACAAAAGACAAGGAAGCTCATATATAAATATAAACAAATATATGTATGTAGGCATATGTGTATGCACATACATGTGCATGCAAGCATAGATGCACCCTGCACATACATGTGACAGATGTTTTCAGTTCTTCATGTCTACCCTGCGCATTCTTCCTCTGAGGTCCCCTCTTGTTTTTCTCTACTCCCCTTTATCTCCTGCTCTCTCCTTATCTTTACTTTTGATGTATTCTTTCTCTTTACCGTTGTAAAAAAGTGTCCTTTACTTTCCACACATCGTAAAGTGGTGTGTATTCTGAATCGTGCTTACCTGTTAGGGTCAGGCTGTTGTGAGGAAACCATTTGGCTTCCTTGCCCCTCCGTGCACCTCCCCCACCCCCTCCTGGGACATCAGAAACCCTGGTTCGATCTCATAGAAACCCCTCCCACCTGCCTTTGCTTCCATTGTCTCCTGGCTTTACAGGTAACTGAGGACAAAAGGACTCTGCTGTGGGTTGTTCTTTTGACTTTTAAAAAAGATCCGTGTTCTGTTTTTCTTGATTCTTCCGAGTCTCCTGGGATCCTATGGAATATAGAAGGGGAGGGAAGAGAAGCGGGGTCCCCTGCAGCTATCAGTAGTAGGCATTTAGAATGTGCAGTCTGCTACCCAGGGGCCTATTGTGTTTCCTTGCAAATGTACCCCCTTGTACCCATTCTGTGAGGGAAATAAGCAGTTTTCCCTCATAGCCAATAAATGTTTATTGTGTTCCGTACTGGGAGAAATACAGAAATAGTCTTGGAGGGGTAGAAAAGGCTGGAATAGTGAACAAGACAATGTAGCATATAACAAAGAGGTAATGACTAAAAGATCAGAAGGATTTCAGTGGGACAGTGGAAGGGTCACTGAGGACTATGATAGATGTATAAACTATAATGCAATTAGAGCTCCCATGACTCCACTTTATAGGAGAGTGAACTGGTCAGGAGAAGATGAGAGATTTGCCCCAACTCAAGTAAATAAGCAGCAGACTAGAACCCAGCTGAATCCAGGCACTGCCCAGGTCCCAAACTGGTGCGTGCACAGGCCACCAGCTACAAATAATACTACAAACCAAAACCTCTCTTTCCTCCCCTTTTATTGCTTTGAAGCTTCATGGAGGAGGTAGAACTTAAAAGCAAGCCTTTAAGAATAGTTCAGAGTTAATAAGGAGATGAGCAGGCAGTCCATAGGAAGGGAACCAAGTACAGAAAGTTGGGAATAGATCTTGTGTTCCATAGTCAATGGGACAGATGGAAGTATTTAGAAGGAAGTGGGAGGCCAGGTGCAGTGGCTCACACCTGTAATCCTAGCACTCTGGGAGGCCAGGATCACTTGAGGCCAGGCGTTCAAGACCAGCCCGAGCAAGAGCAAGACCCTATCTCTACAAAAAAAAAAAAAATAGAAAAATTAGCTGAGTGTGGTGGAACACACCTGTAGTCCCAGCTACTGGGGAGGCTGAGGCAGGAGGATCACATGAGCTCAGGAGTTTGAGGTTGCTGTGAGCTATGAAGATACCACTGCACTCTAGCTCAGGCCACAGAGTGAGACCCTGTCCTGTCTCAAAAAAGAATAAAGTGGGTATTGTGGAGGTTGATGGGAGGTCTAACATTGGGAGATGGGGCTTTGGGGAGCTGTGGAAGTTGAGCACAGGGGTTGAGATGGGGTCTGCCAGGCAGTGGGAGTTACCAAAGGTGATCGAAAGGGGGAGTGAGGTTATAGGCATTGTTGTTTTGGAAAGTGCCTTAGCTGCAGTATACAAGGGGGATTGAAAAAGGGGAGCCTAGAGTGAAGGAGGTCAGCAAAGAAATGTCAAATAGAAGGCAGAGAGCTTTTTGAGCCTCTGAATTTTTAGGTGTATTTGGGTGGGGTGAGGAATGGCTTTCTGTGTTCCTCAGCATTCCTCTTTTATTCAGGTTGAAGCTATGGGCTTGAGCAAGGAAGGTGACCTTCCCTAGTTGAGAAGGTGTAAAAGTAACCCTACAACCCTCTGCTAAAACTGCCGCACAAGCTGTTAGGCCAAAATAGGAGGAAGCTTTTAAATTAATTTGAGTAGAATGTGATGAGGGCTTATATTAGGGTAGGAATGTGACATATCCATCCCTGTCCTTCTAAGGATAAGTCATAAAAAAGTTCTTGAATGTGATAAAAAAGTATGAAAATTGGAAAGAAGCTGTAAGTTATCATTTTCTATGTAGAAAACACCAAAACCCCTGCAAATGAATAATTAGGATTAAGAGTTTATCAAGTTTGCTCAATTTAAAAGAAAGGTGGAGTGGATGTATTAATATCAGATACAGTAGACTTCAGACCAAGGAAAATTACAGGGATAAAGAAAGACATTACATAACGATAAGAGGTTCAACTCACCAAAAAGGCGTTACAGTCTTATATGTGTGTGTCCCTGAGAACAGAGGTTCAAAATTCAAAAGTTGTAGAACTGAAGGGAGAGATAGACAAATCTCCAGTAATAGATGAGGACTTTGGCACTCCTCTCTTCATTATCGATAGAATTATTACACAGAAAATCAGCAATGACATGGAAGATCTAAACAACACCATAAACCAGTGGGATGTAATTGACATTTGTGGAACACTTCGCCCAGCGATAAGATATGCAGAGGATACATATCATTTTCCAGTGCTCATGCAGCATTCACCTAGGTTCACCATATCCTCAGTCATAAAATAAATCTTAACAAATTTAAAAATTTGAAATCATACGAAGCTCACTCTGTGACCATAATGGAATTCAACTAGAAATCAATGACAGAAAGATAACTAGAAAACCCCAAGTGTTAAACAATACACTTATAAATAAATACTCCGTAGGTCAAAGAGGAAATTTTGTAGGAAATTTAAAAATATTTTGAACCAAATGAAAATAAAAATATATCAAAATTTGCAGGATGCAGCTAAAGCTTAGAGGGAATGTATAGCCTTAAATGCTTCCATTAGAAAAGAAAAATGGTCTCTAATCAATAATCTAAGCTTCCACCTTAGGAAAATAGAAAAAAAAGAACAAAATAAACCCAAATCAAGCAGAATGTAAGAAGTAATAAAAAGATGAGTAGAAATCATTGAAATAGAAAACAGAAAAAATTAGAATACATGAAAATAAAAGCCAATATTCTGAAAAGATCAATGAAGTTTATCTAGCCAGACTAAGGAAAAATATAAGAGAAGACATATTATATTATGGAGAGTATTTACTTCCAGGTTTGAGTAAAATTAGGGTTAAAATTTACTTCTAGGTTGCAACGTAGGAAATGGATTTGATAAACTATTGTTGAGTTTGTCCTGTGTGTCTGGCACTATTGTGAGACTAGCAAAATGAATAAGATGGATCCTGTCCTGGAGAAACACATGGACTAGTGAGAGAGACCATGTAGTAAGTCTGTGTTCTCTCAACTGCACGTGGGCCCCTCCACTGAAGCATCGTGCAGCGTGGTGAATCAGGTGATTGCGGGAGACATGGCTACCAAGCAGGTAGAATTAAAAGATCTTGGAAAAGAAGATTGAATGATAGAGATTTTGTGTTATCCCACTGTGATAGTTATAGAAGACATGAGAATGTATGAATCTGGGAAGAGGAATCTTTGTTTTCTTCACTTGTTCTGACAGAGGCTCTAAAGACTGTATCTTATGCCCTTGAGAAGAGACGAAGTCTCTTAGCTTTATGGAAGAGAGGAAGTCTTAAAGGTTTTAACTGTGGTTAACTGCCCTAATCCTTATGCTTTTTCAGATGTGTTCATTAGATTTTAGTTTGGCATTTGGGATGATGTTTGGCATTGAGGACAATCTCAGTGACTTGGAGGTTTCAGGATCTAGTTGAACAAACAGCTAAGTTAGAAGAGGCGACATTGTACGCTAACAGAAGGCACTAGACAAATCTGACTCAAAACTGGACAGTTGTGCAACTCAGCAAAGATTAAAGACAAACAAAAATGAGGCATCATGACGAGAAAGGGATGTAATGTCTGCAGGTGGTTAGGTTTATCCAGAGGGACATCAATGATAGAAACCGGCATTCACAGTGTAACTGACATTTTGAGACTGGATCACTTTGTTTGGTTTTTTTCAACAACCTGCTCAGAAGGTTGTTCACAAAGAAAGAGTTCTAAACGTGCCTTGACCCTTGTAATTTGCATGGCTATATAGGCAGCCATCTCAGCCTTAATATCCTTAAGGCAAACAAAACACATCTCATTGTATATTATGCAATGTTACTATATTAATAGAAAACCAGTCTTGTTATTGTATGAGTTACAAGAGTTGAACAGGCAACATTGATGGGGCAAATAGCTTTCCCTGGCCTGCCATGAACCAGAGAGCCATCGCAGTGGGCATCTGAGCATTGGTCTCAAGCTTTGATCTCAAAACACCAGCTAGAGAAAATAGAAAAGCAATAGATGAGAAGCAGAACATCATCCTTCATTCCTTTAGGATGTTTTCTGAGCAATACGAATCACAAACTTTTTGATTTTACTTTCACAGTGTTGCTTATTCAAAAAAAACCACCTTAGCTTTGTAATATAGATCAACTGACTTGTTATAGGGAAAGGTAAGTAGCCTACATATTGCTTTGTTTTCGATTGGCATCTTCTAGGATTATTCCAACAGGACCAGTAGCAGGTTTATAAACCACATTACCAACTTACATGGGAAGACTTGTGGTCCTGGTGCTGGGATGGCTGTGGGGTTTCATTAGCTCTAGGTGCCAATTCCAGTTGATTGATGCTTTGCTGAGGCACTGGATTTAAAAGTGGGGAGGGTCTCAGCCTGGATTTGGCCAAGGGTGGGGGCTATGATAAATAAGGGGTGAGCAAACTTTTCTGTCCAGGGCCACATGGTAGATGTTTTAGGCTTTGTGGGGATTACTCTGTTGTTACAGTGTGAAAACAGTCATAGACAATGCATAAATGAGCATTGCTGTATTCCAGTAAAACTAGTTATAGACAGATATTTGAGTTTCATGTAATTTTCACATGTCACAAAATATTATTCTTTTGAGTTGTTTTTCAACCGTTTAAAAACAGAAGTTATTCTTAGCTTGTGGACCATACAAATCCAAGCGATGAGCTGGATTTGACCTGCAGGCCATAGTTTGTGGACACCTGCAATAGATGCCACTGGCTGCCCTTGGCTGGGAGGGAAGGTGGTAGCATTCATGCTATTTACCTGGATTAAAACTTCAAAACCTCAGGGAGTTCATTGCTAAGAGGTCTATGAAGCATAAGCAAGGCCATACTCTGTTTAATAAACCATTACTGTTAATTATTTATGGAAAGGAACCAAAGTCTAGGAGTGCAAGCCATTTGCAAACTAGGATAGAATTGTCTCATCGCTTTGGGCCTGAGTAGAAGTGATGAGTGCTCAACAAAGACAATTGTGTGCGGCAGCAGAGCCAGGAAGAAGATACGTTGCATAATGAAATATTGGTTCCCCGGCTGTCCTCCTTGCCTGGTTGCTCCTCCGTCCTCCCCTGCCTGAGACACACCTCTGACTCCGAGGCTGGACTTAGGATTAGGTATTAAGTCTGTAAAAGGGGCAGTGGTTCTGCCCACACAAGTTGATCTCAAAGCCAACAAGAAATGTTGGATAGATTTTGTTCTGTTAAAGTATCAAGATGGAGGTGGTCAGACCTTTCTCCTTGTCTGCTGCACTGTGCAGATAGATTTGGCTTTCTATTAATATCTTCTTTCATCCACAGAGGCTCTTAACTCAGAAATCTACCTTGGTAAAATCTCCAACTTAGTGTAGACTCTATAATGTAGAGTAATATTCTGTCTGGCCATCTCTCTCGATGGTGGATATCACCAGCAGCTTGTTTCTTGGGACGGTGTGATTGTCTTTATGATAAAATGAATCTTCAGGGTCTCAGGTTCCTTTAATATTTCTGATCAACTTGCTAACCATCAAACCCTCTTCAAATACTTCCTGTCATCTTTGTGCCTGCTCCCAGCCAAAGGAAGTGACTCAAAAGGCAGTTTACTACTGCTACAAATTCTTTGTTTAGCACCCAACTCCCAGGGGCTCCAGTTGCTGCTTCCTAATCCTCCTTTTGTCAGATTGGCTTGTTCTTTCATTCTCCAGAATGATAGTATTTTCCTCCCTTTCCTTCTTTCCTCAGACTTCTGCCTCCCCAGTGCTTTCTCTCATGGCCAACTTCACCTTCTACTTTCTAGAGAAAACTGAAGCTCTGTTCGGATGGTTGGAATGATCTTAAGTTTTTGCCATGAAGTCAGAAGACCACCTGTATCTGTAACCATTGCTTTCCTCCTTCCCACCTGTTCTAGTAGAAGGAGGTATCCTTTCTCTAACATTCCATCTGACCTCTGGTTCTCATCGCTTCCTGAACCTTAGTATATTATCAAGTATCCCTTCTCTCTCCTGTGTATTCGACTAATCTTTCAAATAGTTTGTTCTGTCAACACTTGAACATGTTTGATTTCTTTCATCTCAGCAACAGAAGCTCCCTTGACACCCTCCCCCCACCCCACCCCAATTGCTTCTTCCTTTTATAGCCCCAGACTTTTGGAAAGACTCATCTGTATTCACCGTCTCCGTTTCTTTGCCTCACATTCATTGCACATCCCACCCTGTCTGTCTTCTAGTCCTATTGCTCTACCAAAACACTCTGCCCAAGCTCAGTAAAGTATCAAAGGCACCAAACTCCATACTGCTGAATCCAGTACACCTCTTGTGAGTCTTTTTTATTCAACCTTTCAACAGCATTTGGCATTGTGGATCATTTTTTCTTAAAATGCTTTTTTCTTCCCCTTGGCTTCAGTGATACCATATTCTTCTGGGTTTGTTCTTGTTTTTCTGGCTACTCCTTCTCTGTCTCCATTGCAGGAAATAATGGATTTCCTCATGGATCATTCTGTAATCTCTCCCTGTGCAATTTCCTTCATGCCCCTGGCTTTGGTGACTATTTTGTACAGATGACTAACAGACTTCCTTGTCCTGAGCCCTGTTTGAGCTGCAGATGGTAGATCCTCAGAGTTAATATGCCATGGAAAAGAATTTGAATTTTGAGCAAAGGAGTAATACGATTTTGCTTACATTTTCAAAAAGATCACTCTTCCTGCTATGTGCAGAATAAATAATAGAGAGACAAAAGTGGAATCAGGCAGACCTCTTCAGAGGTTAATTTCCAGGAGAGAAGTCACGGGGGCTTGGTCTAGGGTGATGACTCCAGTTAGATATTCAAAGCTACCTCAAACTCAGCGTGTCTAAGACCTAATTCGTGATGGCCTGCCCAGACTTCCTGCTGTGTACCTTCCATCCAGTTGGATGAATCGGAAACCTTGACCGCACTTTTTTCTTCAAATTCACCATTATACCCTCTGGCCTTCTTCTCTCTTCTAACACAATAGCCAGAGTAGTCTTTAAAATACAAATCTGATGTCATCCCCAGGCCAATTCCTTACAGTGTTTCCCATCACTCAGAGGATAATGACTGGAAAAATCCGAATATGTCCACACGAGGTCTCTTCCCTTTGCTTTTGCACTTCTCTCTGTGTTGTTCTCTGCCACCCCGACCACTTTCCTCTCCTTAGCTCCTATTCTTCCAGAATCTTGGCTGAAGTGTCACTTTGGGGGAAGATTTATCATAATGCTTAACCCCAGTTAGGTCAGATTTTCTTCTTGTAGAACCAGGTTTCTTTCCTTTAGTAGGCTTATCTTAGTTTCCAAATATATGTTCATTTATAGGATTATTTGATGACTGTCCTTTATGACATGAGGGACTGTGTGAGGGTTCTTCAGAGAAACAGAACCAATAGGGGGTGGGGATGTGTGTGTGTGTGTGTACATGTATATGTATGTATATGAGGGAGAGATTGATTTAAGGAACTAGCTCATGCAGTCGTAGGAGCTCGTAAGTCCAAACTTTGTCGGGCAGGCAGCAGGCCAGAGACCCAGGGAAGAATTGATATTGCAGTCTCAAGTCTGAAGCCTTTTCTTCAAGGGACCTCAGTCTTTTATCTTAGGG
>RJWJ010038890.1:0-14739 GCA_004363605.1 Indri indri | reverse complement strand
AAAAAAAAAAAAAAAAAAAAAAAAAAAAAAAGATGGGGGAGAAATGACAGTAAAGCTTGTGAATGGAGTGAGTGAAAGTGACGTGGGTAGTCAGTACACAAGCCCACAGCAGGTGCTAAATGAGTGCCTGTTGAATGAATGGCTACATCGACAGAGAGCAGGGCCCAAGTGCATTCCCTCCTCCTCTGCGCCGCCCTCCGGAGGACTCTCGGGCCTCCTCCCCACCCTCCTGCCCCTCCTTGCCCCGCCCTTACAGGATGTCCTCGCGGATGGAGGTGCCATGGTTGAGGTTGTGGAACCGTACAGAGACGCAGTCCCTGAGAATGAAGGAGCACCTGTTCTCCTTCTTGTAGGCGCTGAAGCACTCCTTGAAGTCCTCATAGGTCTTGAAGCAGCTGCCCACTTCCATGGCCGCCCCCACAGCCAACACTAGGGGCTGGTCCCAATCTACCCTCAAGATCACACCAGGGGTCAGAGGTCACACCATGAGGGTTTACAAGCTGGCGTGGGCCCAGCACGCCTTAAAGGCCCGCCCCAGTTAGGTGGCCCATTACGGAGCTGAGGAGGAGCCCTAGGCCTGACAGGATTATATGAGGCTGGGGGGCGTCTTTGCTATCTGGCAGAAGGGAAATGACACTCAGTCCTTATTATCCAGTCCCGAGGTTCCGCCCCTCACTGTCATATCCAATCGCACACGAGATACCCAGACTGGCACTCTTTTTCTCCAATTGCTAGAGAAAAATGGTCACACCCACTAAGGGACTGACAGGAGTACTGGCCAATCATAAACTGCATCCCTCTTTCTCGGGAGCCTCAGGAGACTTCCGGTTACTAGGGCAATTTGCCGGAAGCTCAGGGTTCAGTGTAGTTCTCTTGGTGACCTGCCCTGTTCAGTGTCCCGGGCCCACAGCGGCTGAGTGAGATGTCGTCCCCGCAGGCCCCAGAAGATAAGCAAGGAGGCGGTCACCGCGGCGATCCCCCCGGGGACCTCCGTAGCGTCCTGGTCACCAGCGTGCTCAATCTCGAGCCGCTGGACGAGGATCTCTTCAGGTAGCCGGCCGCACCTGGTCCGCACTCCCCTATTGGACAGTGACGCCTAATTGTTTATCTTTTTTATTTTCTGTACCTGATTAATCTTTGAGAGCTGAGAGTCCCCGTCTTGATTGCCGCCGCCCTAGGCCACCAGCTTCGGGGCTAGGATGACTGTGCATGGGATGCAAGCTCTGCCATTATTAAGAGAAATCTTGTTCCTGACAGAGCTGTCCTCGCTGCCCCGGCTTCCTCCCTCTTGGCGCGGGGTCTGCACAGCCCCACCCCTAGGAGGGCCAGGCCACCTGAGACACTCTACTCGGCAGCCTGCCCTTAGTCTCCCTTGGGGGAGCCAGCCCAGAGAGGACGGTGATTTGCCCAAGAGCACGTAACCGATCAGGCTCGAAACTGACACGCAGTTCCTTGCATCTTCAGTATCGTATCCTTTTCCTCCCACAATACTGCATCCCCAGCATTATTTGGTGGGTCTGGTGCTCATTTCTCATCCTCAGGCCTGAGCCAGTTTCATTCCCAGCATCACCTAAATTCTTGACTAGCTGAAGGGGTTTGTAACAGCTTTGACCTCCAAGGCATCTACTGACTTTATTGGAAATTATTTTACTTTGACCTCCCTTCCTTCTGCTTAAGGAATTATAAATAACTTTCAGGAGGGCTATTTGCAATAAATTGTTATGGAAAATGCTAAATGGCTGGGAGGTGGGAGGATGGAGACAGAAATCCTTCAGCTTTCACAGGGCTCATGCACAGGCAAGCGTTTTCACCTCTGGGGCCAGGCCGCATCTGTACACTAAAGGAGTAAGACTTGATGTCTGAGGGCCCTTCTAACTCTGAATCTAGTTCTTGGAAGAATTGGGCTGTGGATGAGCAGTGTAAGTGGCAGGGCTTAATGCAGTCCACCCCCCAGCTCAACTCTTGGGGTTCATCTTTGTCCATTCAAGGCCTTACCCTGGTACGAGGTGGAAGAAACACTGGACTTGAAGTCAAAAGACCCAGATACTGCCCAGAATTGGCAATGTGTAAGCTGTGTGACCTTGCTCAAGTCTCTGTTTATCTCTGATCTCTGTTCTACTAGTGTAAAATAAGGAGGTTAGTTCGTTATCCTTAACCAGAATCCACAGACAGGTATGTGCTGTCAAGGCTGTGAAACTTTATGCAGAATGATGTAAGGATATCTGCCTGGAGAAAGGGTCCATGGCTTTCACCATATTCTCAAAAATATCTCAAACCCCAATAAGGTTAAGAGATCAGGCACTAGAGGCTCACTGAGGGTAATAGAATTTGGCCCAGCCCCCAAGTCTTTCCCTCTTTCCCCCTCTCCCCACAGAGGAAGGCATTACTGGGTGCCCGTCACCAAGCGGCTGTTTGGGGGTCAGATCGTGGGCCAGGCCCTGGTGGCTGCAGCCAAGTCTGTGAGTGAAGACGTCCACGTGCACTCCCTGCATTGCTATTTTGTTCGGGCAGGTAAATCCCCCACTTGCTGTCCCCAACCCAGTCCTGGTGGCCCCAGAAGCCACTTCTGGCTTTGGGGGCTAACTGAGGAGAAACGGGGAGAGAGGGAGACCCAAAGGGAAGGGAAGGGAAGGCGGGGGAGGGAGACTGCCCTAAGAGGTGCCTGGAGAGGAACAAGGTCTGGGGCCAACCTAGAGCCTTGGACCTCGCACCTGCTGAGACTCATCTGGTCCATAATGATGCCAGACTTTGTTGCTTAACTGCTCCCAATGGACCTTTTGTTATTCATTCTTCACACAACTTCTGGTGGCCAACACTGTGCTAGATACTCAGAGGGGTGCTGTAACCTCTGCTTGGGGTTTGCAGGTGGGCAGCTTGGGTTAGAGAGGAGAGCACCAGCCTGAGAATCAAGAGACTTAGAGCTTAGTTCCCGCTTTGCCAACAACTTGCCATTCAACCTTGAATGAGGTTACCTCCCTGCCCTGAGGCTTGATTTACTTAATCTATAAAATGGAGGAGGGGTGGGACTAGGGGTATTTTGGTGGGATGATCTTTACAGCTACTTACAGCTCCAAGGTCAAATAATTTGAAACCAATGCTTTTTTTAAAAAAAAAAAAAAGACAAAAATCTCATTTGCTTTCTCTTCTTCCCTCTCAATCTCAGGGTAGATGCCCCCAATTTTAAGATTTACTGTCTTCTGCATAGACCCACCAGCTGAGAAGAGTTTGTGGGACTTTACAATACGTGATATGTATTAAGCAAACATTAGTGGGGGTTTCACTTTATTTTACAAATATAGAAGTTATACCTGTAATAGTAAATGCACTTTTCCACACTATCCCACATCCCTCACTCTTCATCTCTTTATTGCTCCTCCCTCCCTGACTGTCCTTGCTATAAAGTATTTGAATACTTACTGTGAGCCCAGCCAGGTTCTTATTTATGTTAGTTGGGAGTAAATATGTGCTTTATTTCTTTAATTTGGCTGTAAGTTCCAAAAGTGCTAGCCTTTTGATATTGTAATCTTTCTAGACTGGTAAGATACCTGGCTGATTTGTTTTGTTTTGTAGGGGTGGGGGCATTACTTGATCCCTCTGAATCTGTTTCTTCATCCTGTGATGAAAGAATTTTATGAGTCCTTGCAGGTAAAGTATCTAATGCAGGGCCTGGCATGTTGCTGGTTTTCCGTACATGATAACTATCACTGCTTTTTGACGATGAATTTATGGGAATAATTAAAATTTGCATGATACAGAGCACAGCCAGGTACATTGTCTTGTTTAGTCTTTTTAAGTAAACAGGAGTGGTGGCCATTCCACCATTCTTACCTAAGGAAACGGGGACCTGAAGAGGTTTTGTAACCAGCTCCCACAGTGCTCAAGGAGGCAGAGCCAGGATTTGAATGGCTGCCATTCCAAATTAATCATTAAGGATTTATGCCCCTACCTGCTTCTGCTTCCTCCTCCTCTTCTTCTTCTTCTTTTTAATATTGATAAGATATCCAGGCTGGAGTGTAGTGGTGTGATCATAGCTCACTGCAACCTTGAACTCCTGGCCTCAAGCCATCCTCCTGACGTGGCCTCTCAAAGTGCTCGGATTACAGGTGTGAGCCACCATGCCTGGCCTCTACTTGCTTCTTGAAAGTCTGCAAAATAGCTTAAAATAATTGGCAGCCATTATAGGACTATTAAATAAAAGTCAAAGGGCAGCAGGCTAGTAGTAATGGGATTTAGGGGAAATGATTGTGTCAAAAAACTAGGCTAAAGATGCAGTTTTATACAAAATTTAGTTCCAAGCTTCTGGGCAGCAAGGTAGCAAGGCAAAAAGGGAAACTCTTATCAGTTTGTGATGTGACTCTCTATGGGATACATCAGATATTATAAAGCCAACAATGATGTTTCAATGATCTTTTTAAAGAAAAGATTCATGGGGGGGGGCACGGTTGGTCCTTGGCCATTTATCATATCAATTCTTTTTCTAAAGCTCCAGGAAAGGCCGGGCGCGGTGGCTCACGCCTGTAATCCTAGCACTCTGGGAGGCCGAGGCGGGTGGATTGTTTGAGCTCAGGAGTTTGAGACCAGCCTGAGCAAGAGCGAGACCCTGTCTCTACTAAAAATAGAAAGAAATTATCTGGACAACTAAAAATATATATATAGAAAAAGTTAGCCGGGCATGGTGGCGCATGCCTGTAGTCCCAGCTACTCAGGAAGCTGAGGCAGGAGGATCGCTCAAGCCCAGGAGTTTGAGGTTGCTGTGAGCTAGGCTGACGCCGTGGCACTCTAGCCAGGGCAACAGAACCAGACTCTGTCTCAAAATAAAATAAAATAAAAGTCCAGGAAAGAATGTTGTTTTGTCAATAAAAGCAATTATAGACAACATGTAAACAAATGAGCACAATTGTATTACAGAAAATTTTATTTTAAGGCATCAGCTTCCTCATCTATACAATCGGGATAAGACCCACTCTATGTAGTTATTGTGAGACCAACATGAGAAAACATACCCTGGTATCTAATACTGTCTGGCACCCACCACTTACCCTATGCCATTAGCTCCTTTCCTCCAATACGCTTCAGTTCCAATAAAAATTTCCAACAATAGGTTTGGAACTCATTCACACTGAAAGGTAAATCATAGTACTGAAAGTTCTGTGATTCTCCTCAGGGAATTTGCATTTTAGCAGCTCAAGGATTGGATTAGAGTTTTGTTTTTTTTCCCCCTCCCCAAGTTTGGTGGTAGAAAGGGCAGGCTTCCTTCCCAGTCTCTGAAATCAGACTGCACAAGTAGCTATCTCCAGTCTCTGGACTCTTGGTAAGACTGCCTCAAAGGCTTTTGACCTTGAGGCGCTCCCGTTCTGATAAGAGTACTTATTGTGGCAGTGCCTGATAACAGACAGCTGAGCTACCCAGCTGGCTTCCGAAAGTGCTGTTTATTGCTGTTGAATGAGCCCTTGGTGCCTGGTTGGCTCCCATTTGGATCAGGGTGGAGGAGGCAACACTTCTCTAGATCTGCTTCCTAATATAAAAGTTGAAAATCATTCCCAAGATGTCTAACACCTCAGGTATCAGAGTTCCTCAAGGTCAGCCCGACTCAGACAAAGTGAGAGCTTCAGGGACACTAGGGAAGCTCTCTCCCTAAAATTTCCCCCTCATCTGCTTGTTGGTGGCTGATAATCCTTAACCTGGGCCAATGCCTTCCACTCTGTTTTAGAGCACAGACACTGGAAACCAAAGGACCAAGTGAATTCCATTTACATCAGGGATAAATGACTCATTGACAAGCCTTTCCTGAGAGAGACTGAATGTATAAACAGACAATGGCCAGACCATATATAAAAATAGAACTCTGATCCACAGTTAGCAGCACCCAGCACAGGAAGCCAGCCTGCCTGCTATCTATAAGTCAGACCACTATCTCCAGCAACCCGTTCAGGAAGCCAAATAATTACCCCGGTAACAATAAGCCCCAAACAGCTAGGGTTTGATTAATAACTGACAGTTTCCCTAATTTTTGCCCCTGCTTCCAGCTTCGGGCCAACTAGAGAAAGCTAAATATGTACCCCTAACCAATTACATAGGATTTCCCAGTTCTAGTTAGCCCTCCTACAGCTTCCCCAGGCCAACTGCCTCCAATTGGGCACACCTGAAGCCTTTTCTTTCTTTTTTTTTCCTTTGTAGAGCTTTTCCATTCCCATGCCTGCCTTTGAGTCTCTGCCAAAAGCAAATGGCCAAGTGCTGTGGCTCACACCACTTTGGGAGGCTGAGGCAGAAGGATCACTTGAGGCCAGGATTTTGAGACCAGCCTGGACAACATAGTGGGATTCTCCTGTGTCTTAAAAAAAAATAAAAAATTAGTAGGGCATTATTGTGCATGCCTGTAATCCTAGCTAAATGGGAGGCTCAGGTGAGAGGATTGCTTGAGCCCAGGAATTCAAGGGTGTAGTGAGCTATGATGCACTCCAGCCTGGGTGACACAGTGAGATTCTGTCAGTTTCCCCCAAAAAAAAAAGCAAATGATGGTGGCCAACTCCCTGCTATAGCAGCTCTGAATAAATCTGTTCTTAAAAAAAAAAAAAAAAAAGCCGGGCGCGGTGGCTCACGCCTGTAATCCTAGCATTCTGGGAGGCCGAGGCAGGCGGATTGTTTGAGCTCAGGAGTTCGAGACCAGCCTGAGCAAGAGCGAGACCCCGCCTCTACTAAAAATAGAAAGAAATTAATCAGCCAACTAAAAATATATAGAAAAAATTAGCCGGGCTTGGTGGCACATGCCCGTAGTCCCAGCTACTCGGGAGGCTGAGGCAGTAGGATCGCTTGAGCCCGGGAGTTTGAGGTTGCTGTGAGCTAGGCTGACGCCACGGCACTCACTCTAGCCAGGGCAACAGAGTGAGACTCTGTCTCAAAAAAAAAAAAAAAAGACAATAAAGAAAAAGTAGGTGGCAGACCCCTTATCTAGAGTAATGGTCTGGGACTCAAGACAAGATCCCAAGCACACATATGGCAAGACAAAAACTTGCTAAATATTTATTTTATTTAACAGTCACTTATAGAGTACTGACTATGTGCCAGATATTATTCCAAATACTTTGCAATATGAACTCATTTGATTCTCATTAAAATCCTTCTTTCTTTCCCCCCACACTTCCCACTTCATGGAACTCACTAAAATCCTATATGGTATGAGGACTCTGATGATCCCCATTTTACAAATGAGTACATTGCTCAGAGAAGTTAAGTGACTTTCCCAGGGTCACACAGCTGGTGAGTGGCAGCGTCAGGATTTGAATGCAGGGAATCTGGCAGTGTCCCCGCTGTTCTGTGCTATTAGAGAGAAGCTTCACCCCCACTGGGAGCAGCCTGAGGACAGGGCCTGGTGTTCTCTCTGTATCCCTAGTACCTGGGGCTCAGTGGGCCTCCGTCAGTAGCTACTGAGCAGAAATGGTATGGAGCACTGTGTGCAGGCACTCAGATGATGTCAGGGCCCATGGGGCTCACTCAGGCTGTGTCCCTTGTGTCCATTGCAGGGGACCCGAAGGTGCCAGTGCTGTACCAGGTGGAGCGGACGCGAACAGGGTCAAGCTTCTCAGTGCGCTCCGTGAAGGCTGTGCAACATGGCAAGCCCATCTTCATCTGCCAGGCCTCCTTCCAGCAAACCCAGCCCAGCCCCATGCAGCACCAGTTCTCCATGCCCACTGTGCCACCCCCGGAAGAACTGCTTGACTACGAGGACTACCTTGACCAGTATTTAAGGTGAGAGACTTGGCGGCTCCAGGGCATGTTTGCAAACTGTGGTTTCTGTTTGTGGGTCATAGAATCCTTCAGTGGGTCTTGACCAATGTTTAAAAAATACAGACTAGAAAAGAAGATACTAGAGCGTATTCTATGTAATAAGCGTAAGAATCCCTTTGTGAAACTTCAGTTTCAGTTCTGCGTGTGAGCAGGCGTGCGTGTGTTGGGTCATGGTGTAAAATGCAGGGCTTAGATTCAGCCAGTACTGGCACTGGGACAGCTTTTCTGGTTGTGAAAACATTGAACTACTTCTGAAACCTCTTGGTAAAAGGCCACCTCCTCAGTCCCCTGAAGGATCCCCACTCCTCCTTGGGGCCCACAATCCAGCAGCTTAGGAGTTAATGCGTGGCAGGGTGAGGGTCCTGTTGCAGAGCTATGGTCCATGTTTGATTGGTGACTGACTTAGTGCATGTTAAATATTTTGAATATCATCTAGTAAATAAAATATATTTCTTATTTGGATCACAGCTAATAAAATTTGAAAAATGCCGGTATGGGGGAAAGAGCTCTGGGTCCAGACACATGGATTCTGGCCAGGACTGTGTCTCTATTAGTGCTCACCTGCTGTGTGACTTGGCCCAACTCCCCAGCCTCTTGGAGCCCTAGTTTCTTCCCTTGAAAAATGGGAATGGTCATTTCTGCCCTGCCTAATTCCCAGCTGTATCCATGAGAGAGCTCATCTATCTTGTGGGGAGGAAGCAGGACGTGATGGGATGGATGTGGGTTTGGGAGCTTGAAAGGCCTAGGTTCAAATCTAGACTCTGTCTTTACTAGCTGTGTGAGTTTGGGCAAGTTGCTTTCCCACTCTGAGCCCATATCCTATTATAAACTGGTGTTAATCATAATTCTTACCTCATAAGGCTGCTGTGAGGCTTAAATGGGATAAGAGATATAAGGCACTTAGTAGGTGCTCAGTAAATTGTAGTTATACCACTGTTAACAGAGAGGAAAAAGCATGGGGCCTGGTGTGTAGTTGCAACTCAACAAACGTTTGCTGAAATGAAAGGAAGACAGTGTTGTTAAAGGACCCTGAATTTGAAGCTGGACTGTTCAATAAGGTAGTCACTAGCCACGTGTGGCTATATTAATTAAAATTAAATAGAATTAACAATTCTGTTCCTCAGTTGCATTAGCCACATTTGAAGCACTCAATGATCACATGTGGCTAGTGGCTACCATTGCACAGTGCAGATAACATTCTACTATCACAGAAGGTTCTGCTGGACAGCACCCAGAGGATAGGGGTGAAAATGGCAGTGCCAGTGAAGAGCACTATGGGTGGTTATTACCATGTTGAAGGGTCTTCCCTTCCCCTTGGGGCGGGCACAATGTTCCCTACTGCTTAGGGTTAGGTAACTCAGTCCAAGTCAGGCAGCCTGTTTCTTGATTGTTTAGAATAACGAAGTGGTTAAGAGCATGAACCGTGGAGCTGAGTGCCTGAGTCCAAATCCTGCCTTCTCCAATTTCTGAGCAAGCTATTTGGATTCTTTGTGCTTATTCCACATATCAGATGGGGTTGTTAACAGTACCTATCTCTTAGGGTTGTTGTGAGGAATGTAATCGTACATGCAATGCTTGGAACAGTGCATACTGTAGGGTATGCCTTATTACTATGATGTATTGGTTTTATAGCATCATACTGTTTTCTCCAGTGTTTACAGGTAGGTTAATACCATTATCTACACTTTGCAGATAGGAAAATAGGCTCAGAGAGATTCTAAACTAGCACAGGGCCACATGGCCCATAAATGGCAAAGAAGGGATTCAGACACTATACTATCCTGCCTGCCATGAGGGGAAGGGAGCTTTGGGGTAAGTCAGGAGTCCCTTTGGAAGAATGAGGGGGGGTCAGAGGAGGCAGTGCAGATGAAAGGCTCCCCCTCTCCTTGGGTCTCCCTATCCCTCTCCCTTTTCCTTTCAGGGACCTTAACCTCCAGAAGCACTCAGTGGTGCTGAACAGAATTGCTGCCCGGGAGGTACCCATTGAGATCAAGCCAGTAAACCCACCCACCTTGAGCCAGCTGGAGCCTAAACAGATGTTCTGGGTGCGAGCCCGGGGCTATATTGGTAAGAGGACCCCATGGAATGGAGGAAAACACTCTCCAGGGGTCTAGGCCTGCCACTCATTTGCCACGTGGCCTTGGGCACATTACTTCCCCCTCTCTGGGCCTGTTTCCTTATCTGCATGACGGGCAAGTTGGCTCAGCTTCTCATCGGGGCCCTCTCAGTCCTTTGCATGGGGAGAATGAGTAGGTGACTATAATCCCAGTGTGGGACCTTCGTGGGGATGGCAAGGCACCTCGATGAGGTTCTTATCCAGGTCTGCTGCTAACCTTAAGGTGCCTTTGTGCAAACTGGAAGATAACCAGTCTCAGGGGCCCAGTGTGGGAGACTTGGGAGTGAAGACTGGATTTGAGTCCTCACTCACCTTTGCCCTCCCCACCTCCGCTATCCCGCCACTCGCACACACACCTTTGGCCAGGTGTCCTTGTGCAATGACTGGTCTGCACATCCACGCGTAGGAGCACCCTTGTCCCCCACCTCCCTGCAGGTCCTGAGCGGGAAAGCCCAGGATCCCAGGGCTGATGGGGACCCATTGCAGGGGAGGGCGACATCAAGATGCACTGCTGCGTGGCCGCCTATATCTCGGACTATGCCTTCCTGGGTACTGCACTGCTGCCCCACCTGTGGCAGCATAAGGTGCGCTTCATGGTCTCGCTGGACCACTCTATGTGGTTCCACGCCCCCTTCCGAGCTGACCACTGGATGCTCTATGAGTGCGAGAGCCCCTGGGCTGGTGAGTGTGGGGTTGTGTGGGACAAGGGCCCTGACTTTGGGGTGGCAGGGGGCCTACTTTCCTGGGTAATGTTGCCTCCCCCTGGCCTCCTGTGCCGTGGGGCACTGCACAGGTCACTTCCTCTCCTGTCCCCCAGGCTCTGGTATCCTCATCTTCAAGAGGACAGGGTGAGGCTCGATCGAGGCTGGAGGCCAGGACACCTGCTCAGCTCTAAATTGCTATAACATGCTAGGAATAGGATTCATTTTATCTCAGAGACCCTGTTCTAGTCCCGGAGCCACTTCGGATTCTCTGTATGAACTTGGGCAAATCCTGTCTCCTGTCTGAGGCTGTTTCCCCATGTATACACAGAGGGTTACATTAGAGCAATAATATCGAAACCTGGCAGCCCCATCACACTGCCACTTAGGGGAGCTTTTTCAAAGGAGATTCTGACTCCACCCTCAAGATTCTGACTCAGCAGGTCTTGGATGAGGTCCAGGAAACTGTATTTTTAAGCAGCTCTCTAAATGACTCTACTGATAACCTGGTTCGGGATCAGGGCACTAGGGGCCTAACTATTTGGACTCTCCTCACAGGGGATGGAGAAAACCGACTCAATCCTCAGTGCCTCGTGTCTAGCTCCAGAACTTTGGCTTCCTTTCCAAGGAAGTACATTTCAAATGAAGCAAGGCCTTGCTTTATAAAACAGGGACAAAACTTAAGGACTCTTAATACTCAGATAAGGGGTACTCTCAAGTACTAACAGCATCACAATAAAAGATGAACAACCTTGAAGTCAGGACACTTGGGTTCAGGTTTAGCCTGATCCTGGGGCCAAGTTCCTGAGCCTCTCTGGACTATGGTGTCATTGTCTGGAAACTGGGACAACAAATGCCTGCTTCATTTGGCTACTGTGAGAACTAAGTGAGCTCTGCTATGCGTAAGGGAAATCGGCAGTTCTCTTTATAAACATCAAACTCAGGCCCAAAGCCAGCAAGGGAGAAAGGATCTCCAGGTGGGAAGGGTGGAGGCCAAACCTCATGGCCTCTCCCTGGGGCCCCTTCTTCCCCTTGGTGGTGGCAGTGGTGGTATTTTTTTGATGAATTACTGCTTGGAGGACCCAGCTTGATTTATTATAAAGGGAACTGATGGGTTTCCTAACACAAGTGGCCAGAGGTGCAGATCTTCTTAGCTAAGCTATTGAAGGAGACTGTTCTCAGAGCTCCACCTTCTGTGATCTTTTTGAGGAAGCCAGCAGATATATGAAAGTGCTTTTAAACTGTCAAGTGGTGTTCCTATAGGAGGAGTTACCCCCCGACAACTGTCTGGAACACAGGCTCAGAAAGAGGTGATTGGAGATTTGGAGCAGCCACAACACTCAGTGTGCCCTTGTGTGGGGCAGCCCTGCCCTGGGCCAAACCCTTTTCAAGAAGTGCCTTTGGCTGTCCTGAAGCAGAGAGAAGGCCATTCTCACCCTTCTCACCCACAGGTGGTTCTCGGGGGCTGGTCCATGGACGGCTGTGGCGTCGGGACGGAGTCCTGGCTGTGTCCTGTGCCCAGGAGGGCGTGATCCGAGTAAAGCCCCAGGTCTCAAAGAGCAAGTTATAACCAGAGGCACCACTTGGCCTGGAGCTTCAAGGACCTCCCTTCCACCACCCTCCTAAGGCAGGAGTTACAGTCCTCCTGGCCCTCAAATCCAATAAAGAGACTGATACCACTGTAGTGGCTGGCCTTTAATTCCCCTGGGCTAGAACTGCAGCCCTCCTTTCCTTCCTCGACTGCAGGACTCCAGGGGCAGACTCCCCGGCCCTTCAGCCAGGCTGCCTTGCTGGCTTGGAGGCTCATGGACAAGGTAACTCTGACCCTGACCTGTGCCACGGCCCTGTGCTGTTTATCAGCTAGAGAGGCTGTGTCAGACTTCTTCTCTGGACCATCCCAGGGCAACCCCAGCCATAGCTCACCCTGAGCCCAGCTCAACAGAAGAATAAGTTTCCTTAGTCTGCTGCACGTTCTCTTTGTGGAATTTCTAGAGGCTACCAGCATCCCCTGCAGCCTCTCAGCTACTCTGCATGTCCTCATCAGGGCTTTCCCCTCCCAATCCTGGGGCAGCCCCTCCCCCAATAGTGGTCTTAAGTCGAGGCAAGGGTTAATCCAGCACCTCCTTGATAAGCAATTCTTTGAGACTAGGGGGTGGCGTGGGGGTAAGACCTGCCTCCTGCAGGGCCTGAAGTCTGGCCTCTGACTGGCGTTTGTCCAGACCCAGGTGCCAGGAGAGCCGGACATGGGCCTCTAGAAAGGGTGCCAGCAAAGGGTGGGGGCTCTTGTCCCCCAGCAGTTGCAGGGCCCTTTCACAGCATGCCCGGGCCTCCCTGGGGTCCTCCAGCTCTTGGTGGCACACAGCCAGCCCAGCCAGGGTCAGCAGGGGGCGGTCTGGGCCAGAGGGGGTGCCCAGCTGGGCCTGCAGCTGCCAGGCATTGGCCCAGAGTGCCAGAGCCTCACGATAGAGGCCAGTACAGGTGAGGCTCTGTGCCCGTCGCAGCTCTGGCAACACGAAGAAGTCCTGCAGGTCCGAAGCATGTCGCAGCTCGGGTACTGAGTGTAGGTGGCCCAAATACTGCTCAAAGGCCTGGCTACGGCGGGCAATGGTCTCCGCAGTAAAATTCCGGCGCAGGCGCTTACGGGGGAAGGAGATGCCAGCCATGGGGCCCCGGAACTGCCGCTGCAGGTTACGGTGCAGCCGTTCAAAGTCGGAGTAGCGGCGAGAGATCTGGGCCGGCTGGCGATCGGGCGGCCCTGGACCCATCACGGCGAGGGTGTAGAGCTGCAGGGAGGGTGGGTGTCAGGGCAGGTGTGAGGTATCCATGGGCCCCTTCCTTCCCCACCTCTTCCCTTCCTCCCTGGGACTGGGCCCAGGAGGGTAGGAGCTGCTGGGGCAGCAGCTAGGGACCCCAGTCCCATCTTACCTGAGGCTTGTCTGAAATGACCCAGGCCCAAGGCAGCACAGGGAAAGAAAGACAGAGGTGAGCTTCAGTGCCCGGGCTGCTGCCCTTTTACCCCTCCGGGATGCCCCCTTCCAGTAGGCCGCTCAGGTCTCCTGACAGCCGCTCTGGAAAACCGGGTGTGAAACCCAGGCCAATCTCCAGGCCTCTGAGCCAACATTTAGGACCAGCTTGGAGCTGTGTTCCACTCTGGATGCCTGGCCGCCACATCCCTGGCCAGGCTGTTCTGAAGCAGACCCGGAGGACAGGTCTTCAGACAGCCTCAACTGTGATAACTCTGACAAGTGTACTGAAGAAGGACTCAGGCTCTAACCCCAGGTCACTTCTCCCTCCCTGTCTGACCTCAGGCAAGACAGGCCCCCTCTGGGTCTCCTTCCATCTCTAGTGAATGAAATGCCGGGTCAGGTCAGTGTTTACTCAAGAATGGGATGTGCGCAAGTGTCGGTACCTGAGGTTTCTAGGTGTGCACACTAGAGTAAATAACACTGCATCAGACACAGGAGGCGATTCCCCCTTAATTCTTCTTTGATCTTTCTGACTACAAACTGAGAAGCTCTCAGTTTGGTTTTAAAAAAGCACTTCTCTAACACTTCTCACATCCATTTTTAGAAAAGAGCCAGAAAGCGAATCTCAGGTCAGGGCCTTATTCAGGCAACAAAATCTAGGCAGGATTTAATGACACTGTTTCATTTTCTCTACGTTTATTTTTATGGCTAGCTACTCTCTATGGCAAGTGAGGCTTTCCACATACAGTAGTGCTATAAAGTTGGCTTTTAAACTTATTTAAGAAAAAAAGATAGGTTCATTTAAAGAAAAATGGTGAGCAAAGAATGGTACAAGTAGCATTTTAGGACAAGAATCATGAAGGTGGTCCTGGAATGACTGAGGTTTGGAAAACCCTGAACAAGGTGACTACTAAGCTCTGCCCCGACCCGCCACCCCCGGGTCTGAGAACCTAAATATGGATTAATCTATAATAATGCTGAGCCGACAGGTTTAAAAGGGGAGTTAGCAAGCATTAGATGCTGGAGGCATACGAACACCAGATTTTTCTCTCAAGTTTGTTCTGTGGAGCTGACAGTATTCTAGCCACCCCTGTCAGTTAGATTTGTCTACTCTTCCTTCTCTTGAAGATTCACCAGGTATGTTAAGGATTAAAAAGTTTAACAGTAAAGA
>RJWJ010038889.1:0-14738 GCA_004363605.1 Indri indri | reverse complement strand
CTCTCTGTCTCTCTCTATCACACACACACACACACACACACACACACACACACCCCACACACACATGATCATATAGAGCTGATTCTTGTTATTCATGGTAGTTATGTTCCATAAAGTCACCGCAAACACTGAATTAGTGAACACTGAGCTATTTCTCCTGGGTAAAGTACAGAGTTAGGTTTCTATAAGCCTCTGGTCACAACCTTTGTATCAACTGATCAATACATAACTTTGTTTAACGTGTGTTTCTATTGAAAGACACATTAATATACATTTCTTACAAATAATTATGTGCAGTGTTTCTTTATAATAAAACAGCTGTCACAAAGGATTTAACATTTTTCTGACTTTGGGTAGATAACTATAAATTTCTTTGGCTTTCAACCTCACAACAGTTATTTCTACAACACTTTTTAAAATTGGTTGCTGTCTCACGAATTCACAAATTTACCATTTTCTATTTTTTTCATAGCTTTGACAAGCCCTATAAGTGTTATTTTAGTACTTTCTGGAGCAGTTTCACATACAAATCAACGAATTTCCTCTTCCTTTCCTGGATATATCGTGTTGTTGATTCATTGACATTGAACTCCAAGCCAATGGCACTACAACTCACGCCTAAACTAATCTTACTCAGCACACATATTTTCTCCTCCATAAGACACGTTAAGCTTCCTTATGCTTAGGGACGCTAGGTAGAACTTCAGCCTTATGTTTGGGAGCCATTTTAAATGAGAAAAAAAATCACCACCAAAAAGCACAAAAATGTAAAAAACTTGGCCCTAAATGGAGAAAGAAAAAAGCTCTTCTTAAGGTACGAAAGCTGAATCAAGAAGGCAGAGCGTTGCCTTGTTTGACTTAAGCTGAGACGTGCATGGACAAGGGACTCAAATTTTTCACTGCTCTGATCAGCTTCACGAATGATCTTGAATGACCATGGGAGCAATAGGAGTATTGATATTGGGGCTACAAATGCATTTTAATGAGCAATCAAATTCACAAATATTTAATTTGAGAATAATAAGGATCAAATATATGTATGTGTGTGAGTGTGCATACAGATAAGAAACAGAATTAATGAAATAAATTTGTTTATAGAAATCAACAGTTTCCTTGCATATGAAGGAAGAAAACCCATTCATAATAACAACAACAATAATAAATGTATTAAAATTCTACCATGGGAATTATTAATGTTTAAACTAATATTAACTTTTCTTTAATTTCATCTTTAATTAGTCAATCGCAATCAAAATTACCAGTAATTTCTGTGGGGAAACTTTTAAAATATTTTTTAAAGTATAGAAAATTATATAAGAAATATCCAAGCCATATTTTTAAAAGAGGAGTATTGAAGCAGAATATCCTAGCAAATATGAAAACAAATTTACTTTACGGAAGAGTAAAAAGAAAAAAATGGAGCATAATAGATAAACCAGGAACACCCTTTATCACCCCTATAAGTAATGAAGAAACATTACATCTTAGCAAAATAAATCAGTCAATAAATGGTGTTAGGTTAATTGGAACCCTTATTAATTAATGTGTGACGTGTGTCTGTGCATTTACGGACGCATTTTACAGTTTCATCTCACATTCTCCTTCAGTGCTAATTACAAATATTGTTTTACTGGGTAATTATTTGATTTAGAACAAATCACCTAAATCGTTTGCATCTTGAATCCTTCATTTGTGAAATGAGGGATGGATCCATAGTTCTATAAAGTGATTGAAAGCCTTATATTCAATGGTGTCTTGGAGCAGTCTCACAGGCTCATGAGAGTTAATTGTGCACATCTCTTCCCATTGCCATTTTTAGTGACAGCTAGTTGGTAGCTTGAAGTTGATCATGTTGAAAGTATTTACACCAGGCAAATTGGCCAACGCTACAAATGGGACTTTTCTCCCATGGAAAATCAGTGTTTAAACACCAACACACCACTGCTAACACCTTTATAGATGATATCCATATTATAAAACATTTGTTAACCCAAAATAATTTTTAATGAGCAGGGATTTCAGATAGTGAGAAGGAATATTTTGTGGAAAATAAGAATGTTATGAAATTTTATCTAGTATAAACAGAAAGTTAGAGATTAAGAATAGTATGGAAATACCTTTGAGATATAAAATACTGGGTGGTGTGGGTTCAGGCATTTAAAATCTAGGCCAGCTCTGACTATACATTAGGATCACCTAAGGTATTTGCTGCCCCCCCCCCCAAAGTTCATGATTTAATCAGGTTGGAATGGGCCACAGGCGTCAGAGTCTGTTTAAAAGTTCCTGAAGTAATTCTGCTGTACAATCAAATTATCCTAAGGTAAGCATGTTCTCTAACTATATAATTAGGGGGCTTCACTTTCCAAGATCTCATGTGTGCTGAGATGTGCTTGAGTTTGAACTATTGTTTAGTTTTAAAAGTTGTACTTAAAAAATTTGTCATTGTACCTCTGAACTTTACAGATTGAAAAGGGAGAATGTGATAAATAGAAGAGCTCAGTGTTGCTTTCTTAAGCTACACAAAAGATCTGTTGATTAGACTAGCAAATTAAGCTATGAATAGTGTGGATACACTTCTAAGGCTGAGATACAAATCAGTACGGGAAAACTTGAAATAAGAAAAACTCAGCAATCTAACAGTAAACAAAAGAGGAGAAAAGTAAAAGATGCATAGAAATAACAGCATTTCCAAAGACACTAAGTAGAAATAACTGCAAATATAAC
Organism: Indri indri; assembly: GCA_004363605.1. Lineage (NCBI taxonomy): Eukaryota > Metazoa > Chordata > Mammalia > Primates > Indriidae > Indri > Indri indri. The sequence continues at coordinate 12,014 of RJWJ010038889.1, read as the reverse complement.
ATCAATCACCATAACTATAAATGAACTAAACATGACAATTAAAGGATGAAGTCAGAATGAATTAAAAATATTCCAATTATGTATTACTTATGAGAGGTATACCAGAAATATAAGTAAAGGGAAAGTTGTAGTCATTCATTTGTTCCTTCATGTATTCAACAAATGCATTTTCACTGAGTGCCTTCTATGTGCTGAGCAATATTCTCTGTTCTAGCAATATCGGCATAAAGCAAATCCCTGCCTTCTTGGAGCTTCTATTTTTAGTGAATGGTGTGGTTGAGGGGATTGGCAAACAATAAACAAAATAATTATGATTCAGAGCATATTAGCAGGGGTAAGTGCTGTAGTGAAAAATAAAGCAGAAAGGGCCTATAGAAAATGTGGAGAGAATGCAATTTTAAATAGAATGATCAGGGAAGCATAATCTAGAAGGTGAAATTTGAGTAAAGACTGAAGGAAGAAGGGTTCAGCCTGGTTCTCCCCAGCAAGAGCACTGCAGACAGAGGAACTGCCTGCCTGGGAGCCTGCCTTGGATGCTCCAGGAAGCCTGAGTGAGCAAAGGAGGAGTAGAGAACCTGAGGGTAGAGAGTTCATGGACAGACTGAAAAGACGTTTTTGAGCCATTGTAAGGACTTTAGCTTTATTCTGAGTAAAATTAGCAGCCAGTGACATGTTATAAGCAGTGGAGGGGCCTGGCTTATTGTTTAAGGGAGACCGTCTTAGCATCCCCATTGAGAATAAAATGAAGAGGGCCGGGCCAGTTAGGAAGCCGTAGCATTAATCCACGTGAGTGAGAATGATAACCTAGACCAAGATGATAGCAATAAAGGCACTATAGAAGATAGAGCCTACAGGATTTTCTGACAATTTTGTAAGCGCAAAGTGGAATCAGAGATGACTCCAGTATTTTGGCCTGAGTAACTGAAAGCGTGAAGGTACCATTAACTGAGATGAGAAAGTTTTCAGAAGTTGCAGAACAGAGTGGACGAAGGTAGGATTTTTGAGGTTAATTCACTGCTGACTTTGACAAGAACAGTTTCAATGCAGAGGTAAAGATTAAGGAAGCACAGAGTGAATCTGAAGAGGATGGGAGGGGAGGAATTAGAGAGAGCGAGTTTGCCCAACACTTAGTTTTACTGTAAAGAAAACAGTTTCATTGTAAAGGAAAGAAAAAGAATAGGGTAGTAGTTGGAGGGCAAAGAAGTGTCAAGATATTTCATCCATAGAATATGTAAGAGAATGTTTGCTTGCTGATGGGGAAAAACCTGAGGTAGGGAAATATTTTTGATGAAGAGAGAAGACAAAATTGTTGGTAAGTACAGGTTTACCAACAGATGTGCTGTAAGGCTAATGAAGCTTAAACTTCAGGGGCCCTCGCTTTCACAGGCCATTTCCAAGGCCCTAAGAGGTGCCCTAGCAACACACTGACATAGCTGTATGTTTTTTGTAAAATTTTTAGATGCAAGGTATTTTAAATACAGATGGTTAAGACCAGTATTGCTCCCCATCTCAACTTCCCATCCATCCATGGTAGGTGGTGTCGAGTGGCCACAGGTATCTTTGGGGATTAGGCTAGGTGGAAATATAATCAGGGGACACATTTGGTTTGCGTTTAGCAAGACACATTTTTGTAGTTGGCAGTCACCTCTGCATGATCTAATGTAGAATGGCTTCCAGAATTTCCATCTGCTTCTCTTACCACAGTGCTAACTCACCTACATCCTGACATGGAGGTATAGGATCAGAGGTTACATCTGAATAAGAAAATGATGTACAATGCCTAGCACCTGAATTATGTTAGTAGTGGGTGAGTAAAAAGTTTACAGTGTATGGAATCAGAAGCTAGTCTTTAGAAAATTCTTCAAATTATTACATATATAAAATTGGAGGTGGAGGATTTGCTTTTCATTGATAGCCAGTCACAACACAAGGGGTCTGGAGTACACCTGATAATACAATATGTAAAATCATGGTTGTACTATGTAATAAAATCTTTTTTCAAATATTCCTATATTAAGGCAATAGAAGTTATTTCTAACTTGAAAAGCCAAATTGCTTCAATATTTTTTAATCATATGAAAATAAATAATTCAATAAGAAAAGATATATTTTCGAATAGAAGTGATAAATAGATGGGTCATTTGATAGTCAAACTGATAAAAAGAAATCAATCATATGAACACATAGAAAATATTTACATTTCTTGAAAATTTGGAATAAAATAATGACATTAATAAAAAAACATGCAACTTATGACATCAATAACAAACTGGTTACTGTCATCCATTCAGAATACAGATATTTCAAATTTGTCACTTGCAAGAGTGAAATCTTATAACTTATATGTGAAAAAAAACCTAATAGATATTGTCCCAATTTGACAATATCTTTAAAATTTACATGACGTTACCAATATTCAAGTTGAAATAAATTTCTCTAAGCTATCAATAATAAATTCAAATTTTGATCAACAATGCTAAAAGAATAATTGGATTACTATTCTATTCACTTTAATCTATTTAAGTTATTGTAAAACATACTGTTGTCATATGAAGAAGCAATCAAAAAATACGCAACAAAAATATGGGGAAAAAGCATTATAGAAACACATCAAGCTGTTAATAAAAATATTATTTTTAGAATTTAAAGATTCCTGTAGCACTTTCCAAACTTTTTATATTTGAAATGCGTGATGATTTTTTTTATTTTACCTTAAATAAATATTCACATTTGTACCTGATTTTAAATTTATTATTTCTTACTTAATCTTTCCTACTGAGAGTTCCCAAATTTATCAGCTCAGGTCCCACAGAACCTGGATCTACTCTGTTCACAAGATGTTCTCAAGACGGTAAAAGGAATAGAATCTACAATACAAGAAGAGAAGTTCATTCACTGAAATTGGAGAGGGTAGGGTACATGGACGAATATGCTGGAAAGTGGCTAGAAGAGGTGACAGTAGTCCTAAATGTTTCTGATTGCTTATATTTTCTCAATGAAACAGGAGGCAAGGTGGTCAGCAGAGAATGAAGATAAGAAAAGAGGTGTTAGAACATTGAGGAGGGACAAAAGGGCATGAAACCATTTCAAACAGAGTGGGAGAGTGAATGAATTGGAGACATGTTTGATTCCTGAGCGGCAGTAAGAGCACACTTAAGGCTGGAGTTGATGAGTTTGAAGTGAGACCACGCAGCCTGGTCTGTGAGTTCCCTGTGTGTGGGAGGATGCACAGAGGGGGAAGAGTGGCTTTCTCTGTGATTTCATCAAACCTTGAGAGAAGGGACAGATAGTTGAAGAAGTATACCAGAGACTGATTAGAACACTTGATAAGAAAGTTCAGGTGGAGCGAAATGAGAACTCAAGAAAGCAAGGAACAATCAAAAGCAGTGGTATTGATAGATTATTGGTCCTTTTGGGGCACAAGCAATGTTGAAGTTGAGTTACAAATATATAGTATGTGACACGCGGAAAGCTGGACGTTTCCGATGGAAGTAACAGAGATGTTACAGTTGTTAGCAATGATGTAGCGAGCTGTAAAAATTTTGGGAAGAGGTGGTGGAGAATAATCTTAAAGCTGGAATGAAGAACACGGGGAAAGCTGGTTTTTTATCTCCTGGCTTGATAGCACCTAAAGAACAGAAAAGAAAATTTCCCTGCAGAGAAAGCCTTGTTCCCATGGGATATCAGCAGAAAGTGAAAGCCACAATAAGGGAAGTAAAATTACATAGCAGAAAAAAATTAAACAAATTAGTGGTGCTATATTAATTCAGCCAAAACTAAGGCAAATGTTGAAACAATGTTATGGATGGTTTTAAAACTTTTCTATTCCATCTGTTCCTGTAGACATTGCCAAATTCCAAACAGGTCTTGAAACTAAGGCTCAGGCAGCATAACTTTCACTTCCTGTCCTCCAGAGAACCTGGGAGGCAGCAAATGTACATCTTAGAAGTGTGAGAGAGTTAACGCAGGTTCGTCCATCCTTGACCGGTGAGGATGGAAGTGCTTATGTTTCCTGGCCGACAGTTCTCAGGTGCATTCATAAATTAATTCTGAACCTAGTACTTTCTATCAGGAGCAACGCACGACTCCGTAAGGCATCCTTTATTGGCTTTTGCCCCTCTGTTCTACTCTATTTGTCTCTCACTGACATTCCCTAGAATCATTTCCAAATAAACTACCTGCCTACGAGCCTTTGTTTCAGGCTGTGCTTTTGGAGAAAGCCAAGGCAAGCATGTGATAGTAATATTTTGTAGCTGGTTTATATGCGTGAATATATAGATAGAAATAAGGTCTTATTATGATCATTTTTGCCTTATTTGTATACTTTAATGTTTCAAACATTTAAGAGAACCTGACATATTAGTCATCTGGTTTTAAATGAATATTCAAATGAATAGTTAGGAGAATTTGATTAAATATGTTTAATAGATTGAAGATGTTAAGCACCCAGCCAGGCAATGGCAGCTCCTCTTTGTGCAACATATAAGCCCCCACACCCAGATATTGAAGATTTTGCAACAATTCTAATCATTAGGGATAAAGGGAGATTCTAGTCTTCCTTGAAAATTTATAACAGCCCTGAAGATGAGTAATTCAGGAAGCTAAGGGTGGGCTCTGGGTCTCAGAGCATCAAAGCGGCACAGCCATTAGGAATCCTGAGCAGTGGGATATGCTCCCCCAGGGGCCCCCAGTCTCTCCCTGTTAAATTTGGTCTGGGGTCCCCTATAACATATAAACAATTCACATATTCCTATCTCTTCCTTAGTTTCTTGAAATCCTAGGACCTCCACTTCTGTAGAGAATATCAGTTAACGTCCAACTTCCATAGCATTCTGTTGTCTGCTTTCTCCCAAAGCCTGGATATTTCTCTTTATTCAGCGCGCTCTCCCTTATGCAAGGAAGCCCAGAGCAAAGACTCCAAAATACTTCTTCCGAGAGAAGATACAGTTAAAAGAATGGTTTTTGTTGTTAATTCACAATGGCAAAATAACCAAAAAGGTGGGGTGCAGGGAACAGAAGACTCAATCAGTTGGTAAGTATGTTACCTAGTAATAAACATTTTATACTATTTTAAGTATTTATTTAAGAGAGACTCTCAGAAATGGAATACTAAAGCAAAATTACAAAGAAGTGTGCTGTGTTTGATACATCTTAACAAACTGAACCCCTTAAAGGTACTCATGAGAGTCAATAAATACATGTTTGCCTTCTATATAACTGGCATTATCTTTTTAAAGGATTTGCTGATTTAATAGTAAAAAAAATCTGACCACAAAACCACTAGTAGACTGTCTTACATCTGCTGCTTTTTCATAATGGTATTCTGTAATTTTTCTAAATTATTTGAATATCAAGCAAGTGGAAGCAGCCCATTGTTTGTATACAGTTCTCATCTGAAACAGAAATTGTTGTTTAATTATAATCATCATCCATTGAGAATAGTCATCTGAGCAATTTACAGCCAGGGAGTCCTCATTATCTGTAAAAGCCAAATGTAATCAATTAAGTTAAATGCTTCGGTGAAGCTGAAAGAATTGCCCCCTAAATATTTATTCTGATTACCTGCCAAGAGTGTAATGTACATGTAACTAAGGCACAAACTTCAGAAAGATATCCTTAATCAGATTTGTCTCCCTAAATCTTAGTATTAAGTAGTTAACAATGGCCACAACATTTAATTATTATCAGCTAATATTGACTAATAATATGAACAGTAGATTAAAATCATTAAACTTGTCAGGTGATAAGTAGCAGGAAGTTTACTCTCCTTCTAAATCATGAAGTGCATCTGACTTGGGGAAAGTTAAGTCCGTAAGAATTACAGCTGAAGCCACTTTCCCTGTTCATTAACATTTAATAGAAATGTTTTTGTGAATGCTCCAGTTTATCTTCATCTGGTGAAGGTACAGTTGGGAGACCTACAAAGTGTAAGTGTTTCTGAACTATTCTAATCTATATCTGTAGAAAATCTATGTATCTAATCTCGATCTCCCTTTGAATTTCAGGTTTCTATATTCAATTACCTACTAGCTGTGCATAGGAGACTCAAATTCAAAATATCCTATATTGAGGCTTCATCTTTCTAGCCTTTTCCCATCCCTGGTGTTTCCTATTTTCTTGAGTGGCTCCACCACCCTCCCAATTGCATAAGCCAGAAACCCAGAAACTCAGTTACTATCCTTGACGTCTTCCTCAGCTCCGTCGCTGTGCTCAGCCCATGGCGATATGCTATCTATTCTAACTTCATGCTGTCATCCAATGTTTATTGAAGATCTAAAGTGTGCTAGTCCAGTGCTTCGTAGACTTTAATGCATACACGAATCACCTGAGATCTTGTTAAACTGAATCAGCTACCAATTCAGTAGTTCCGGAGTGGGGCAGAAATTCTGCGTTTTTAATACATTTCCAGGTGATGACAGTGCTGCTGGTCCACAGACCATACTTTGAGTAGCAAGTTGCTCAAAATCTTTAAGGATGCAAGGATGATACAGTGACCCAAAGTTCCTGTCCTCAAGCAGCTGACATTCTAGTGAGAGGAGACAGAAAATACACAAATGACAGAGGAAAAGAAATATTATTACTATGAAAAAATGAAACAGAGAAAAGGTGGACAGTGTGAAGACAGGGTAGGGAGTGATACTCGAGCTATTTTATAGGATTCTCAGGGGTCAGCCTTTCTGTTAAGGTGACATTTGAGCTGAGACACACAAGAAGTGAAAGGCTGAGTCACTTGGAAGTATAGGGCCAAGGATCCCAGGCAGGTACTGTCTGTCTCCTTCTCTCCATCTCCACCACCTGGGTTGAAGCACCTTCATTCCTAGCTCAGACCACTGCTGAAGGCCTCCTTCCACTTGTGCTTGTCTCTGACCCATTCTCTATGCTGTATTGAGAATATGAATAAATATGATTATGTCATTCTCCTATAATCCCTTGTTGACTTTCATTGCTCTTAGTGTAAAATATGATTACATCACACTTTGTTAAGAGCACTGCATTAGCTTTTTCCCTTTTCCAATACCACCATGGTAAAGTAAATAGTGACTGGGTATTCTTAATGCAGAAAAAAATTCCTTTTAATTTTTAAATAACTGCCTGCCTTATCATTGCCATTTTTTTAGACCCCTACCAAATCTTTGCATGCATTGTTAAAATGCTCAACTGAATTTAAGACTTTTTTCCTTCACCGATTTCTGCATTTACAGGGAAAACACAGATTATTTCTGCTATAAATGTGACAGTCTTTTTATATTTCAAATTTCAATTTTTATGAGAGTGGGGTGGGCAACAAATTTAGAACTTGGTAAAGCACTTGCAAATTCCCAAGGCCCCTTATTTGCTATGAGAAAATATATTATTTGATTCAGTTTTTAGTAAGTCGGAAGCATACCACTATAAAAAAATGATTTATCCTTTTAAAAGTATTGTTTCTTTTATACTTTTTTAAGTGCTTCTGTGTATGGTTAACTCACAGTTGTAGCCCTAGAAGCCAAAAAAATAAAAACAAAACAAAAACTGTAATACATGCATTATCAGAATCTTATTGAAAATAAAGTAATAGGCATATCAAATCCTATATTGATATCCACTTATATATCCATAGATACTTATCTCCTGACATATAGAAAAGTTATTCTACATAAGAAGTATGTATAAAGATGAGCGCTTTGGAAAATGGAGGATTTTTGAGTCTAGCGTTTCTCCTATTTAAGTCCAATCTAATGTTGTCCACAGTATTTCAAGTGGGATGTCAGCCAAGTCAAAGCACATTGGGTTCTTTTTCTTTTGTAGTTTTCATATCACTTGGCAATTTGAATACAAGACAATAAATGTACCCTAGCAAAAAACAAAAGTTAGAAATATCTGAATTGCATTATACAGGGCTCGGAAACTCAAATGCTGACATGGTTTAAGTCAGTCTTTCTTTTCTGGGAACTTCCACAGAATAAAAAATAAAAAAAAAAATAAAAAAACATGAAAAAAGTTAATTTCGACTTCAGACACACCATATCAGAATTCTGGGCTTGTTCGCTGCCCCCATTGTACTCTTTCCCTCTCTTTCCAATTTTAATTTAATTTAATTAATATTCCCAGAAAAGTTCTGACACTATAATTTCATTAAATAATGTCAGTTGTTTCATAAAACTTAGTGGCATAAAAAGCAATTTCTTAATTTTCATGGTATTTTGGATTGTCTTAGATCACCTGGATAGTTCTTCAGCTCCAGAGGGGTATCAGTTGAGGTAGTTTATGCAAATATATTTAGCTGGAAGTTAGTCTGTGGCTGGACATTTAAGTTGGCCTCAGTTACATTGCTGGTACCTCTGCTAGCATGGCTGGAACTGCTGCAGACTAGCTGGTCCTCTCTTTCCAACAAGATTCAGCTTCTTGTGTGGTGCTTGGCTCTCACAGCAGCAAAAGTAGAAGCTGTGAGGTCTCTTAAACACTGGTCCTAGAAATGATAGGGTGAAAGCAAGTCACAGATCAAGACAGATGAAAGGAGGGAGGATATGGACCCCATCTCTTGATGAGAGGAGCAGTATACATACACAGGGATAGGAGGAATTGCTGGTGCCTATTTTTGGAGTCAGTCTACCAGAAAATAATTTCCCCCTATAGGTTTATACATTTTCAACTTCATCTCTAACAAAATGGAACACATTGTGCTACTTTTTATTAAAGAAATTTCAAACCTCATCAAATTAGTAGCAAAATTCATTAGTGGCAGTACACTGGGTGCTTCCTGGAACCACCTAATTCAGAGACAGGTAACATTGGTCCCTCGCCTAGAAATGACTCTGGAATTTCTACAATTTACAACTCTGCTCTGCATTATTCATGTATAAAATCTAAGTGACTTTTACCACCATCAATTTTCAATAACAAGCTTTATGCTTTATTCATGACTCATGGATAAATATAAGCTAAAGTCAGCAAAAATAACATCTTTGGTTTATGCAGAATATCTTTGTGTATTAGAAAGTTATCACTGAAATTCGATGGCTCACAAGAGCAGCAACAAATATTTATTCTTGCTCACAGATCTTTATGGGAAAACTGGGGCAGCTCTGCCTCAGGCTATTGGCCCACTGGGCTGGGCTCCACGCTGTGGGTTTCGTTCCTGTGAGCTCCACAGTTCTCTTTCCAGGACAGGCAGCTATTCTTCTTTTGACATTTAACAAAAGCATAAGACAGCAATTAAAAACGCATAATGTTTCTTAAGACCTACCTATATTGCATTTGCCCAAACAAGTTTCTTGACCAAGCCCAACTTGGAATGAATCAGGGCAACACATGAATATTTCACAAGCTCTAGTGCACTGCAGGGTCACATGGCAGGGGAAGGAAGTGGAAAACGGCAAACAATATTCCTATCTGTTACTTTTGTCTAAATCTGTTTTGTCCTTCTAATTGGAGTGGCAGATAGGACTGCGGTTGCCTAAAAAGATAACTGATGTTCATAATATTGATCTTGAATCATCTAGAAAACATTACACAATGTTCAAGAGTCTTAGTTCTTTAGCAAATCAAAATGTTTTAAAAATGTTTTAACACCAAACAGAATTTTATCTAATGTCACGCAAAAAAAATTATTTCTTTTGATAACATCCTATTACGGGGCCAAACAACTGACGTGTTGCTGTACTTAATTAGAATTTCCTTCTTTCAGTATTCTATTTAAACTTATAATTTCTTTACTCCAAAGTCTTGTTCTTCAGGTTTTTGTCTATATTCATGCTCCAAAACTATACTAGAAGTACATTCGAAGAAGAATTATTTTTTTATTCTTAATTTCAAATTTATCTAAGAAAACCCACTGTACTCTAAAATAAGCAGAGTAAGCCATCAAAACTGCCCAGTATTTCCACTCAAGACAGAACATATTCTATCATACTGAAATAGCATTTAATATGTTTTTTAGTATAAGTTTCTTTTTCTCTGAATTTGTAGTAGAATTCAGTGTTTAAAAAAATTGAATACCCCAAGTTTCACTTCAAAGGCAATTTTTTCTGTATTTTTAACTAAATTTTTGAATAATTGTGGCCACTGAAATGGAAGCACATGGATTAAGCTGAAGATAAAATACATAGTACTATACTCTCTCCCTCATTAGCAAACTCTACTCCCTTGAACTATCTTTCTTGACATGCTTAGATAAAACGTCATGATACCTAGGTATTTAAAATATAAGAGAAATTGTATAATAAGCTATACTATAATATTTCACTAAATTAAAAAATTGTTATTTTTTGAAGAGGAGAAGAGGAGAATTTAGGCATCACATAAACTATAGGTTTTTATATTCATCCTGTGGTTATCATTTCTCTGTAAAAAACATAGTGTCTCTTGTAGGAATCATCCTTTATAAATTAGTAACAAATTTCCATTGTAGGTTAAAAACAACATGTGTACAAAACCTCAAGAATATATTAGCATATTAATATTAAAATAAACCATATAAAGTACACGTACCCATATCAAGATCATTCAAGCTATTCTCTTTGTCTGGAAAGTCCTTTATTAAACTTGCCAAACTTGTGAATCCTACTACTTGTGAAAATGTAAATTCAGCACCTTTGAAATTGTTGATGATATAGCCTCCTAATTTAGTTACCTTAAACAATAATCTCTCCTTTCCCTGAATTCCTTTGGCATTTGTTATACCTTCTCTTTGTAACTTAGCTTAAACTGATTTGTGTTAGTAGTTATCTTGTTTAAGTGTACTATGTATCTCTCCCAAAGACTATAAACTCTTAGATCTGAGGAACTGAGTCTTATAACTGTTTGTATCCTTTGGACCTCACATGGTATCCATTAGAAATTATTCGAAGTCAGAGGAATTCAGGATTAATTAATGAATTTTGAGGCTTCCTTAAATTATTTTTATGATGATTGGTAGAGAAATCACAAGCATATACTGGATTATCATTGTAATTTTTTTCATGCAATTTCTTCATATAATTTGAAGGGGAAAAGATAAATCAAGCTTGTATTTTAGATCTGGGTTAACAGACTGTTTGGTAAAGGGCTAAATAATAAATATTTTAGATTTTGTGGGCCATACCATCTCTGTCATAGTTGCTCAACTCAGCTGTTATAGTGAAAACATCAATAGATAATACATAAACAAATGAACATAGCCATGTTCCAATGAAATTTTGTTTATCAGAACAGGTGGTGGGCTAGATTTGGCTGCCTAAAGAAAGAGTTTCTCTAGTGTGTTGTTCCAGAGTGTTGACCAGCCTGTCTTGAACTAAAAACATATCTTATTTCACTTGTACTTATAGATACAGAGTAAATAAACCAATATTCACCCTGTGGAGTACGTTTTTCTCATATACCTCCTTAGAGTCAATAAATCTTATGTTAGGAAACAAGTTCAATGTGAGGTTTGGTGCAAATTTTGAAAATGCTTTGCAGTACAGCTTATCTTTTCTTTGTTTTAAAAATATTATTATATTCCTCCCTGTTTCTATAGTTTCAGTGGTAAGATTATTTAGACAAAACAACAAAATAAATGGTTGTCATATTTTTCTTGAAAATTGACACAAGTAATTATAATTTACTGATGATTCAGTGTTTATTCTAACAGTTTCATCATAGAGTATATATTTTTTTGTTAATCAATAAGTACATTTGGAAACTTTCTAATCAAATGCCACTTTCAGGGTTATTCCAGGAACTTGGCAATGCTTTTCACAACTATCCACCTTCATCCTATTTGTCCTAGAAACACACTCAATATGTGTTAGGGAGGGGGCTTGTACCGCAGGCTGAGAAAGAATTCTTGACTCAAAGATTAGGTTAGGTATTGAAGCAAGAAGTTTATTTTACTCTCCAAAGGAGGAAAGCGAACAGCATGAAAGAAAGAAAAATGCTGGCCCCAACGTTGAGTGGCTTGGGATTTTATTAGGGTTATAAAGGATAGAGTAGTTATTGTTGCAAAAGGATAATGGGAGGTGGTTGTGTGGGTTTCTGTTTGTTTGTTTGTTTTCCTTCCCTGCTAGGCTGGCTTT